>VZRR01014498.1:0-11716 GCA_013398015.1 Oreocharis arfaki | reverse complement strand
GACACTTCCAGGGATGGGGGTTTATTCCACAAGTCTCCCATGCAAAACAAGTGCTGTGAACTGGGGTCAGACACAGAGGTTCGTGTCAGTCCGAGGCTGGAAATGGAAAAAGCTGCTTCTAATGAAGGATAAAAGAACAAGACTAAATAAAAAATATCCCTGTTTTGGTTGGAAATGTTTTGTGTCTCTCACTTTTGATCCTAAATCGTTCGGCACTTTCATAAACTTTATCCTGTTATTTCCCTGAAATCCAATTATGTCCAACAATAGCCTTGAGCTGTGGTTTCCAGAAGCACCTGGGTCACAGGGATGCTGAAATCCCACTTTTAAAGAGCCCAGGGAGCTCCAGTTGAAACAGGGAATGTTTCAGTGCATCCCTGTGGAAAGGAGAGGGAGTTTTTACAAGGGCCTGGAGAGACAGGGAGTGGCTTCAGACTTCCAGATGGAAGGTTTAGATGGGATCTTGGGAAGGAATTGTGCCCTGGGAGGGTGGGCAGGCCCTGGCACAGGGTGCCCAGAGCAGCTGTGGCTGCCCCTGGATCCCTGGCAGTGCCCAAGGCCAGGTTGGACATTGGGGCTTGGAGCAGCCTGGGACAGTGGAAGGTGTCCCTGCCCATGGCAGGGGGGGGGTGGGATGCGCTTTAAGGTCCCTCCCAACCCAAACCATTCCATGATTCTATGAAACCAAGTAACGAAGATCCAGGCTCTTGCCCTGGAAATCTTTTTCTTGCAGGATCACACAAAAAAGGCTGGGATGATGCAAAGATGAATCAAACTGCAGCCAGACCCAAAAACCCTGACTTTGGGACTCAGATGCTCTCACGGTTTGGGACTCTCCCTTATCCTCAGGCTCCATGGCCACTTTATCAGCAGCACCTTCATGCTTTAAACCAAGCCTAAGCAAAGGACTGAAATGAGGAATCCTGGAAAAAAGGCACTTGACAGCTTGAGGGAGGAGGGAGGGATTTATTGCCTTTTTGTTTGCCAGGAGAGTGGGTTTGTGTCGTTTTTACCTCTGAAGTACAGGGCATTTCCCAAATTTTTATGGGATTTTTGCTGTTTGCTGACAGACACCACCAGGGATTATCCAAGAAGGTCACAATTCCAGGGATCCAGGGGCAGCCACAGCTGCTCTGGGCACCCTGTGCCAGGGCCTGCCCACCCTCCCAGGGAACAATTCCTTCCCAAGATCCCATCCAGCCCTGCCCTCTGGCACTGGGAAGCCATTCCCTGGCTCCTGGCCCTGCAGCCCTTGGAAATTGTCTCTCTCCACGTTTCCTGTGGGCTCCTTCAGGCCCTGCAAGGCCACACTGAGGTCACCCCAGAGCTTCTCCTCTCCAGGCTGAACAATCCCAGCTCTCGCAGCCTTTCCTCCCAGCAGAGCTGCTCCATCCCTCTGCTCATCCTGGTGCCTCCTCCGGCCTCTCTGCAGCAGCTCCACGCCCTCCCTGTGCTGGGCCCCAGGGCTGGGGGTGGAATCACGGAATGAGGAATCAGGGAATGGTTTGGGTTGAAGGGACCTTAAAATCATCTGGTTCCACCCTCCTGCCAGGGGCAGGGACACCTTCCACTATCCCAGGCTGCTCCAAGCTCCATCCAACCTGGACATGGAGCTCCAGAGTGACGCAGGACAAAGACAAAGGAATAAAGTCAAATTTCTCTCTTCATTCCAATTTTAACGAACTTTCAGATCAGCTCTTAAATGAGTGGAACTGGAATTTTCTTTCATTCCAAGCCATGCAAGTAGGAAACCGACTGTGAAGCTTGGAGTTTTCATCAAAATCAGAGTGGGAAGAGCAAATCCTCACATCTGGATCATCCAGTGCCATAAATCCAGGTTGCTCTGCTGCCTGTGGCAGCTTTCCCCAGCCAAGGATCTACTCCAGGAGCACCTTCACAGGGATGATTTAATTATTTAGGAGAGGTTAAATGCTTTTCACAATAGATAAAATTAAAAGAAAAGGAAAAAAAAAATTGTGGAGAGCAGAATAAAAAGCAGGAACACCTTGCAGGTTTGTTGGGAACTCCTGCAGCCTGTCTCTCCCCTCTGCAAAGGGAAGCAAACGAAGCGTTTAACAAAGGGATCCCATTTCCGGATCTGACAGGAGGAGACGGATTGGGAGCAGATACAAATGCAAAGCCTCGTGCCAAAATCGGAACGCTCTTAAGGAAGATGAAGTGGCCCAGGCAGCTCCCGGGATTGCCAAAGGAAATGAGGGAAGGAATTAGCGAAGCCTGGATGGATTTGTTCCAATTGCCCCCGTGACAGGTTGGAGCTCTGGAGCACCGGGAAAGAGCAAAGCAATGTCCAGAATTATTTCATCCCTGTTTTTTATGATTCAGGGGTCATGGGATACAGCAGGTAGCCAGAATCCAGCTGGCTCTGAGTGATTTCCTGGGGAAGGAGTTTTGTGGGATTTAATGAAGTCATGAGCTCGTATTTGCGAGGACTCATCTCACTGGAGATGGCCCAGATGGATTGGGATGAGGGGCACTGCTGCTTCCCAACTCTTTGGAAATCTTGGAAGATGTTGCTAAACCTGTGTGGGAAACGCTTTTCCCATCTTGCAAAACTTGTTGGGATTTTCAACTCTTTTCCTGCCCTGATTCAAAATGTTAAACAAAGCTTTGCAACATTTTGTTCTGATTAAGGACCAAAAAAAAATATTAAAAAAAAATAAGATTAAAGAGGGGAATAAAGAAGGAGAAAAATTGACCCATTTGGCTTTGCTCAGGTCAGGGAAACTCAGGTTTTTGGGCAGAATTTGGCGGCAGGTGATGGTCTCACCTTGTCCTTCAGTTCTCTCTGCTTTCCCAGGGTTTTCCAAGAAATCCTGCCGCTGCTCTCCTTTGCCTCAAGTTTCATTTTTCTCTCCCAAATGAATATTCTTTGAAGAGAAGTCATACAAACAAAGCATCGAGGCTGTTATAAATGAGAATTTTACTGAACAGGTGAAGTCCTACAACAGATGGAGCTCACAGAGGAGCTGTAGAGAAGGATTAGCCACTGTCTATGAAGTATTTTGGAAAGCACACTCAATATTCCATAATCCACAACCTGTGCCTTCAAAAAAATGAGGATTTCCTGATCCTTAGGAATTGTCCTGCAGCCTTGGAGATCCCATTTGTTCCACCTGGTGTTAAGTCAGGGATTTCAACACCGTTCCATCAGGCAGGAACTTTTTTCCTGGTGGCTTCCAGCACTTCATTTCCCCCTCTCTGCCTGATAAAATCATTAAGTTGAGGAGGATTGGGTGTGAAATGAAGTAGGAAATGATAATGTGACATTCTGCAGGGAGTCTATGGGACAGGCTGACTCCAAGCCAAACATTCCTAATGATTCCTCAAGAACTCGACGTCGGAATTGCTTTTAAATCATATTTTAAGCCTGGTGCTTGTTAATATCAGCCAGTGACTTTAATTATGAGATTAAATCTCCTCTTGTAAGAATGTCAGGGGCTAACCCAGCCACATCCCCCGACACACTGCACATTCATTTAGACTTAAAACAGCTTTACACCTGATTTCCCCAGTTCCTGGAACCTGTGCCTGCTTCCCATTGCCGGTATGGCAAAGAGCAGCCATGGAAAACCAGGAATGAAATCTGAATTATCAGTCAGAGCTTTTAAATAAAACTCAGAACGGGAGCACAGAGCACTCACATCACGGGATGTGTTTTCTTGGCAGAGCAATCTGGTTTGGGAGGGAACTTTGTTAGTGCAGAACAATTTTAAAAAGCTGATTTTTCAAATAAATCCTGACAAGCTGGGCTTGATGAGGAAGCTCAGCAAAGCTGGGTTTGGGTTGCAGCTGGACAACATAAACAGAAGAAATTCAGGGCATCTTTCAGCTGAGGCACAGCTGAAAATGAGGATTGCAAGGAGGAAAAGCCAAGGATCACGCCTTGACCAACCTGCTCTGATGGAAGGTCTGTTTTTAAAGACATGCCAAGAGTCCACGTGATAAATAAATAATAATAAATAAGTCCATCTGATAAATAAATAAATAAAGTCACAGTACATGTGATAAATGGGAATATTATCATGGAATGGTTTGGGTTGGAAGGGGCCTTGAAAATCATCTTGTTCCAGACAGAGACACCTTCCACTGTCCCAGGCTGCTCCAAGCCCCAATGTCCAACCTGGCCTTGGGCACTGCCAGGGATCCAGGGGCAGCCACAGCTGCTCTGGGCACCCTGTGCCAGGGCCTGCCCGCCCTCCCAGGGAACAATTCCTTCCCAAGATCCCATCCAGCCCTGCCTTCCTTCAGCTTAAGGCCATTCCCCCCCTTTTCCGGTCACTCCATGTCCTTGGGAAAAGTCCTTCTGCAGCCTTTTTTGTAAATCCCTTTATTTACTTCTCATTTGCTATTTCTTTCCTGTCATTTTTTCCTAAACTTTGTGGTGCCAAAGGCAATCTTGCCTTTTGTGCCCTGCAACAGATCCCAGGATCCCTGAGGCTGGAAAAGCCCTCCCAGCCCAGCCAGGCCCAGCTGTGCCCGATGCCCACCTTGTGCCCAGCCCAGAGCACTGAGTGCCACGGCCAGGTGACACCTCCAGGGATGGGCACTCCAAACCTCCCTGGGCAGCTCTTTCCAAGGCCTGACCTCCCTTTCCAGGAGGAAATTCCTCCTGATTCTGCAATTCTCTGTGTGTGTTTTTCCTGGGCAGAACAGACTCCAAACCCCATCACTGCACCACCTGCAAATCCTCGTTTGTTGTTGAGAACACAACGAGACAAAGAGAGAGAGGAGGGGACAGGGGTTGTCTAATGAACACTAAAACACCTTTTATTTATGGGAGTAAATAATAATTTATGGGAATAAATGGGGCCCCCTCAGGTCCCCTTTAGCATCCCAGAGAATGGAGAGGGATGGAGAATCAGCCCCAAAAGAGACCTTTAAGTGCTTTCCTCCCCCGTGAGCATCGGAGAGAGGAAAAGAAGGGGAGAGGAGCAGCAGCCTCAGAGGAGCAAAGGATAAAGTGCTGCTTTCCCTGGAGCTGAGGAGCTGCAAGGAGGGATGGAGAGAGAAGAAGAAACATCTGGAAGCAAGGAAAAGCCCCACATTCCCGGTTTTCTCGTACGACACATGCAAGAGAAACGTTTCATTGAACCAAATCTCTCTGGTGTGTATTGTGAATGTTTGCCAGCGTGTTCAAGCTCAATACCAAGGGGAAAACTTCAGTTCAAAAGACACAATTTATAGGAACAGGTGGTGAAAAACTGGGATTGGGCATTGGAGTGCTGGGAATTGCTTTTAAGTTCAATTGTGACCGAGACAGCCACAAAAATGAAGAAGAAACTTCAAGCAAGAAGAGAGCAACACGGCAGAGGGTGTTCTCCCTCTCAACACTTCCAATTCTTGACAGTATTCCATACAAAGAGTGGAGAAACCCCAACATTTTCCACCAGCCAAAATAAAGATTTTAAGCCTGAAAAAAGGCAGTTATTGACCAACCTCACCTCATGAGTGGAGCCTGGTTAGCCCAGTTTTCTGCCGTGTCCCAAGGGAAAGGAGGAGAGGAAATGGCCTCAAATTGCACCAGGGGAGGCTCAGCTTGGAGATTGGAAAAAAGTTTTCCATGAAATAATAGTCAGGCATTGGAATGAGCTGCCCAGGGAGGTGGTGGAGTCACTGGAAGGGTTCAGGAGGAGTCTGGATGTGGCCCTTGGGGACAGGGTTTGGGGTGCTGCTGGTGCTGCTGGGGTGGCTCTGGGTGATCCTGAAGGGTTTTTCCAACCTTGGTGATTCTGGGATTTCACATGAAACACTCAGAATTAGAGCAGCTTTCCTTGCAGAGTGTGTGAAAAGGGAAAAGCAGCCCTGGAGTCACAAAACAAATTCCCATCATTTGCTCCATTCCTCTTCTCCCACTGAAGAAAAGAAGGAAAAAAGAAAAGCACGAGAAAAGTGGCATCAAGAAAATGAAAAGTCCTCAAAACCTAAAAAGCTCCTGCCTGATAACAAATAATCATTAGCAAAGTTTATACAATTCCAGTTTTGTGTAACCCCTCCTGATCAGGGTGCCCAGAGCAGCTGGGGCTCCCCCTGGATCCCTGGCAGTGCCCAAGGCCAGGTTGGACATTGGGGCTTGGAGCCACCTGGGATAGGGGAAGGTATTTAAAGAAAGACCTTAAAAATCATCTCATTCCACCCCCCTACCGTGGGCAGGGACACCTCAAACATTAAAGAATTCAAAGGTTTTTCTGGTGTGATGCCAAGGGATAAAACTGACATTTTCCCAAGGATGTTACAGCTCCTTGGAATCCAAATTCCTTGAGATTGTGTGGATTGTTGGTGCTGGAAGAAAAGGAAAATAAAAAGGAAAAGGAAAAGGAAAATGAAAAGGAAAAGGAAAATGTAAAGGAAAAGGAAAAGGAAAAGGAAAAGGAAAAGGAAAAGGAAAAGGAAAAGGAAAAGGAAAAGGAATTTCTTCCATGCAGTTGAGATCCTGGAAGGAGAGCAGGCAAAGAGCCTCCATCTCTGAGCACCACATTGCTCCACCACCATAAAGTCCCTAAATCACTGCTCCGGGTCCTTCCCAGACAGGAGCTCTGCTCCCAAACCTCCCCTCAGCTCTCCCTGAGCAGTTCTGTGCTTCTGGGAGGGTTTGGGGAGGTGTTTCTCTTACTTGTTTTGAAAACCTCTCCCTATTCACCTTCAAGCCGTGTGCCCACCTGCACCTTCCAAGAGCAGGAGAGAGGTTTCTCCCCTCTTGGATCCCCTCCTGGGCACCCACCAATTCCCGGCACAGCCCCAAGGAATGCCAGGGCTCAGTGCCAGCCCTGTGCCAGGGGGAGCAGGATTCGTGCCCTCCAGGGCCCACCCTCCTCAGACACTGCAAGCCCTGGAAATGGCTGCAGTGCTCTTTAATTGGCATCATTACCTCAGATAATGTTTTCTAATTAGATTATTGATTTTTTTCCCCCGCCTTGTTCTTTTTAATGGATTCCCCTTCCAGTTCTCCGTGAGGAGTGAGGATGGATCTCCAGGGAAACTCTTCCAGCACACAGGTGTTTCACTCCGTGTTGGCTCCCTAATTAGCCAGGAGCAAAATTGTTTGAGGGATGGCAGAGGGAACAAGAGCTGGCATGTTCCACTAACATGGAACATTAATTCCTGCTCCAGAATAACAGGCAGGATAATTCCTAGACTTTATTTTCTGTCCTGCTTCACAACTCGGAGGAGCTGCCTAGAGAAATAAGAAAGAGATCTCATATCTTGCCAAAATTCTGGTGATTTAAAAAAAAAAAATCTTGATTTTTTGGAAACACCCAAGAGCCTTCAAACCAAACTCAGGGTGAGTGTCCCACCACCAGGGCAGAGTCACGGATCAGCAGGATCTCCTGGAAGCCAAATCCACGCTGATCCGCCCTCATCTCCTCACCAAGCACAGGTTGTGGCTGCCCCATCCCTGAAAGGATCCAAGGTCCGGTTGGACAAAGGCTTGGAGCAGCCTGGGATAGTGGAAGAAGAGAGAAGAAGAAACATGCTTGGTGTGGTGTAAGTGGTGTTTCTTTAAATTACTTTTACTGTAAAAATCAAATATCACCATTGATGTCACAGGCAGAATGAGAGCTTCAGACAAAGTTTGTTAAAGAGTTGAGTCATGAGGTGCAGAAATCAACCCCTTGGCTTTCTAAACTCCTTCTCAGAGAGGAATCCGGGTGCACCTGGACCCAATCTTAGCCCCAGACTTAATCAACAGTTTAGATCTGAATGACTGTATAGGTGTAATTGAATTTTTATACAACTTTGTCCCTCAGGATTAAGAATGGCAACCCGACTATATTCATATAAAAATAATTCATTATGACAAGGATCAGACTAAAAACCTTAACCAGAAATATTTACTACACAGTAGTAGCTATAACTACTAACAATGCACTACATTGAAGCAATTCTTTAAATTAATATAACTATTAATTAAGTTAATAGACCAATTATTGTGTAGAGACTGATGTCTCTCACCCAGACCAAGGAAAGGGGGCTAAACTCTTGTGTTCATTCTCAAGGGAATTCCCCACCCCAGGGAGGAATCTCCAAGATAGGGAGTGTTCAAAGACTCTCCCGTTAAAAAGCAGGGCTGCGTTTTTATGGGATAAAGCGTCAGTCAGCTGTCCCAGGCAGCCGTGTCAGCTCAGCAGCTTTAGATAAGTTATCAGTACTTTCCCTTGTTAGTTCCTTTATCAGGTCCGTTATCAGCTCTGCCGCCTCTTCACCTCATTAGCAGGGTGATTAACTCCGGGATTGATGAGCCAGGCTGCTCTCAGCGTTACCCAGCACCAAAACGAGCACCACCCCTCCTCCCTTCGCCACTGACAGCTTTGTTCTTAGGTGTTGTTTGAGCCGGCTTTTCCCACTCCAGGCACAGCATCCCTATCCTGGTTTTAGGGATGCAGGATAGGCACAGAAGGGAACAGCTCCTTTCATTTTCCAACCTTGGAAATACAATTGTAAGGGATTAAGTGCCTGAACTCCAAACCGACGGAGCCTTGGCTCCCTCCTCAGGATGCTGGGTTCACCCCCACTTTGAAGGAGCAAAGAATATTCCTTGACTTCAGAGGGTGCTGGGGAGGAATTTGGGCTTTGCCAACAACTCTCTGTCTCCCACCTTTCCTCTCCCCTTGTCCCAAACGAACTGTGGAAGTGTTTGATGGAGCTTGGAGCAACCTGGGATAGTGGAAGGTGTCCCTGTCCATGGCAGGGGGTGGAGCTGGGTGGGATTTAAGGTCCTTTCCTACCCAAACCATTCCATGAGTCCCTGATTTGATGATTCACAACATCTCTCACGTTGAGCTGCACACGAACTCAGGTCCTTGCTCCCTGTCATGCCTGAAATCCCTCTGACATCCCCAAACATTCCCTTTGCTCTTTCCTGGAAAAACACTTGATTTACTTTTTACGGAGGCAACATTTCCCTTCTCCTTTTCCAAGGGTTTGCTGTCTGCATGTTTATTGTTCTCCTCAGAGATCTGGGATACTCTACAACCTGACCTAACTGTAACCCTGGTTTCCTGTTGTAGATAAGACACTGTTAAATGCCTGGCAAAGAAACAAAAAAACCCCACAACACCCCCCAAAAAACCCCAACAAACCAACCAGCTGCTGTTTTTCACTGGGGTAAAGAGAGTAAACAGCTCGTGCTGGAACTCTGAGAGGGTTTCGAAGACAAATGTTCTGTCACACGTTATGTGTGCAGTCATTTTTTTTTATTAGGAAAAAACAGAGGATGCTTCTGAGCCACTCGGGCCAAGATAAACACAGGGAGAGGAGTCATTTTAAGGGGGCAGGACTTAAAATCTCTGTGTTGAAGAGTAGGGACAGAGGAATGGGCAAGCTCAGGGTGCAGCCATGGGTGCTGCAGGAGGGGCATCCATAGAATCCCAGAATCCCAGAGTGGTTTGGGTTGGAAGACACCTTAAAGCCCATCCCATTC
This sequence comes from Oreocharis arfaki, assembly GCA_013398015.1. NCBI lineage: Eukaryota > Metazoa > Chordata > Aves > Passeriformes > Paramythiidae > Oreocharis > Oreocharis arfaki. Next base: position 2,277 of record VZRR01014498.1, on the reverse strand, counting down.
CACCCCCTGCCATGGGCAGGGACACCTTCCACTATCCCAGGTTGCTCCAACCTGGCCTTGGACACTTCCAGGGATGGGGAGTCCACAAATTCTCTGGGCAACATTCCAGAGTTTCCCTGATTTTTCCTGGTTTAAGATGGTATTTTCCACTCCTTATCCCGTAAGGTTTCCTCTGAATATTTGCAAACACATTCATATATAACTGTACACATACAACTCCATTCAAACCTTTCCAAAGAGGATATCAGGAAAAACTTTCCTTCTACAATAAAAAATAACATCGGTTGTTTTCTGGTTTTTTCCCTTTAAAAGCTCCATTTATTTTAAGACAGCCACAGCAGCACAGCTCTGGGGGAAATACAGTGAGAGTGACCACAAGATTTGGATTTAAAGCCAAACTTCTCTCGAGGGGAAGCGTGAAAAAGCCAAATTTCCATGTTGGCTAATTAGGCAGACAAACCTCAGGCATGAAGCTGGAGGTGGAGTTCATGGCCAGTGTTTTGGTGCAGGATTCAATGTTTATTTAATTGCTGTTGATGTGAGTTTTCCTCCTTTTTTTCCCTGCTTTTGGGTGCTGGCGGGGATGTGGAGCTATCACAGGTGCAGGGAATTGTTGCTATTCCTCATCCAAAACCTTTGAAGCCAGGTTGGACGGGGCTTGGATTAACCTGGGATAGTGGAAGGTGTCCAGGTGGAACTGGATGATCTTTAAAGTTCCTTCCAAGCCAAAACTTCTATGATTCTATGGAAAATCTAACAGAAAATACAATAAAATATGTGTCAGACTATTTTCTTTCCGAAGTGCTGCTCCAGAGCCAACTGAGGGTTCAATAATTTCCAAGAGAGTGTTAAGAAGCAGCAGCAGGATGGGGATGAGAGAGGAAAACTGAAGGCAAGACAACAGCTAAATGTGTGGTTTGAGTGAGTTCAGTGTTAATTTAGGATATTGTGGTCATTTCAGACAAAGAGAGGGAAAGAAAAGGGTGGAGAGTGCTGCAGAGATCATTCTACTAAAAGCTAATTTCTATATTAGCACCGGAGAATGGATTTGATTCAGCCACACCTCTCCCATTTGGAAAGGAAAAGTGCATTTTCCATTTTGAAACGAGTGCTGATTTCTTGAAGTCTCAAATGTCAGTGGCAAAAAGCATCTTTAATATCCGAAGAAATGTGTCTGAATTGATTATTTCATCTGCTCTTCTCAATCTGTGGAGGACCAGGTACAAAATCAAGTGATTACTGATCAAATCTAGAAGATTCGCTACAGCTCTTCCCAAAGTGCTCCATCAGGGTGAGTTTGTAGCGGAGTTCATGTCTCATATTCCACGGAACACAGGTTGAGAACTCCAAGTCAGTTCTTCCCAAGTTATAGAGAAACAAAGGGGAAAACCTCTCTGATTTTGAACTGCCACCATAAAATCTTCTGAGGCTGAAACATGGAAAGACCCATCAGGTTGTCAAATAAAATAGGGATCTTTCTGATTCAGATTTGGCTGCAAAAACAGAGGTGCTGCTCGAAGGTGGCCTTTTCAAAAGTTTTATTTTTATTAAAATGAGAGACTTTTTGAAAGTTTGGCATCCTGCAAAACAGCCTGTATGCTAACAGTGCTCTGACATTGATAAAAACCGTGTTGTTTAAGTTAAGGACTCAAAAATCATGGGCAATAGCCATCATGTTTTAACAGGATAGTTCGTGGAAGGAGCATTACCCAGAGCAGAAATCCCTTTTAAAGCTTCAGAGGTGCTTTTCCCCTGGACAAAGAGATAAAGGGAACCCACCGGACCTGCAAATCAATTTTTGTATTGTTAGAGACAAGTGCAAATGACTCTTTTGCACTCTTGACCCCAGACAGGCTGATATTGCTAAAGGCAGGTCAGTCCCTGCTTCCTTTACGGCTAAACCCTGATAACCCCCCGGGAATTATCTCTGCCTGAAAGCTGGAGGTTGCGGTGAGGAGGGAATGAGAAACACGAGGCTTTCCCGAGCTCTCCTCATTCCCCAGCCGGGACAAAGCCGGGGGAGCCGAGTTCACCGGGGGGCAGCAATGGCAGCGCCGCTCCCTCAGCGCCCGGCCCCGGCCCCGGCGGGCGGGGAGCCCTCGGCAGCGCCCTGGGGGCAGCAGGGAGCGAGCCCCGGCCCCGGGCTCTGTCCCCGTGGCGCCGCACAGGCGAGGGGAGAGCTGGGAGAGTCGGGGACTGAGGCATTGCCCCGAGCCAGGTGCGGCACCCGGCCCCGGGCCTTGTGCAACCGCGTGGGCTTCTCGTGGTGCCGCTTGT
>VZRR01014474.1:0-26200 GCA_013398015.1 Oreocharis arfaki | reverse complement strand
GGAGGCGGGGTCCCCATGATTGACTGCGGGGAAAACCACAGTTTGAACTCCCACACTTCCTCTTTTTTCCTTTTTCTTTCCTTTTGTCATCTTCACGCCGTGCATGAATAGGCTATTTTGTGTACAGACTGCATCGTTCCATGCGATGGCAACAGTGTGATTATAATGTTCTACAGAAAACATTGGCTGAGCAGACAGGGCCGTAATAACAGCCTGAGAGCTGTGAGTTTACCCACTCCCTCTGCTCCACCACCATATCTGGGTCTGTTCTCAAGAGGAAAAAATGTCTTACCAGTCATGTTCACCCTTTCCCAAAGGGAAACAATCAGCATCTGCTGTAATCTGTATCAGACATTTAAGTCAACTCAGGAACTTACCAACAAAAACAATAATAATTTCAGCACTATTCAAACAGTAAGGAAACAAATTTGTTCACCAGCATTATGTTTTCAAAAGCCCCACCTGAGCTATATGGACCTTTAGATGCTTGTGCAGGTGTTGCACAGTATGCTTTTATATCACTCTTGCTGCACTTTTAATTGCAATCACTTATATATTGCTGTCCTTGAAGGGTTTAAAGGTTCCAGCCCCTCTGGTGCTCTCAAGGAGTTAACAGATGTAGTTAACAGTCGCTGCAGTGCTCTATTACCTTATCTAACAGAGGACTTTATGGCTATATTTAGTTTAATTGAAGGATGTCCTAGAAAAGGACTAATGACACTTTTCATCATAAATATACCAGTTCACACTCAGAAAAAATTTTACAAAGGAAGAAGACAGGAAAAAAGTTGATTGGAACCAAGAATTACTTCTGGCAAATAAAATCCCATTGCATTTTGTTGATCTGTAGATTGTATCTAGTCTACTTGCTGGTATAATCCTTCACTCGATCTTTTTCATTTAGTCATTTTGAAACTAATGGTCAAAACCATGCTCACTTCCACTGGATAAGTATTATTTACTTCAGTAATCCCACCAAAATGGCATTAATTCCCCGTGGAGGCAACGTGTTTACAGTACATTAAAAAATCTGACTTCTAGATAAAAAGGCTTTACATTGCCCTGAACCTGTGAGAAGACGTGTTCTCTTCAGGGGAAAAAATACAGCAGAAATCAGGCTGGATTTTTACTGGTGGGAAGTAACTTTGCCAAGTCGTTGCCAGGTTTCAAAATGGGTTGTTTGACAGTATCATGGAGAAATTCAGGATGTCTGTGGCCAGCCTCCTGCTCAGGGTCAGCTCTGAGATCTCAGGGCATATTTTGACAGCATAAAGGATCAGGGCGAGATTAATCTAACCCGTAGGGGGAGGGCTGAGTTAATGTGGTGCCTTTCAGGGTTCATTAGCCCTGAAAAAGAGTATTTTGTTAATGTGGCTCTACTGCTCCTGACTCAGAGCTGGGTTAGGCATCTCAGCCTCTCTCTTCCTCATTTTCTGATTCCAGCAGCTGGGAAGAGGAACTCCAGGGAGGTGCTGGTGGAGACACTGCTCAGCACACCTGACCCTGCAATGTCTCCTCCCGGTAACGAACCCATCTGGGTAGAATGCATTACTGCACCTTGGCTGGGAAAAGCTGGGACTATCTGGTCTTCATAGGTTTAGACACTTTTTATGGCTCCTATGGATAGACCTCTGCAAGTCTCCTAGGCTGTCTGGATGCTCTGAACTTATTGCTTTTATCTTTTTTATTTGTTTTCCCCTAGATAAGGGCCGATTTTCCAGCATTCTGTACACCTTGTGAACAACACATATTCTGTAATAGCCATGTTTCAGTTAGTGAGCCTCATCAATTTTGGGAGGGCTGTGTTAGCTGTGTTAGCAGAGCTTGTGCTGCAGGACCAGCTGCAAGGTGCTCCCGTTATCACCTCGTTTATGCACCTCGTGAAAGCAGTCCCTGCCCCAGCAGGTGCTCTGCTATTCTCGTTTCACATAGGGAAGCAGCTCCTTCCCCCGCCGCTCTCGCTTAGTAGGGAACGGATAAGAGCTCAATGAAAACTGCTCGGACACTTGGTGATTTCAGAGCCTGCTGGCTTGAAGCTCACGCTGTGAAAATGTCACACGTCTTAATCCTTCAGTCTCCGGCATCCACAGCGTCACAGCCCAGGAAAGGAAGCACAGCTGCTTGAAGCCTGGCGTGGGAGGGCCACGAGTTGCCACTGGTGGTCTCGCTGCTGCCCTGTCCCTCCCTGGGCAGCCTTACCCAGCTCAACGTGTCCCTCCTTCTTAATGTCACTGCTCAGGTACCAACTACCTTTTATTTCACTGCTTAAACAACTAACATATGCAGTCCAGCCCAGAAAAGTCTGCTCACTCGCTTTTGTGCTCAGTTGTGTCCAGTTTTAAAGCCTGTGCCTTCCATCTTTGAATTTTGGGCTGAAAAGCTTGTCTAGTTTTTGCACCCCTTGTTGGCACTGGCATTTCCATAGGGCAGAATCCATTTAACACTGCCTGAAAAGAAAATTCTCACAGAATCACTGAGGTTGGGAAAGATCTCCCAGGTCATCGAGTCCAAGCTGTGATCAATCCCCACCTTGTCACCCAGCCCAGAGCACTGAGTGCCATGTCCAGTCATTCCCTGGACACCTGCAGGGATGGCAACTCCAATACCTCTCTGGGCAGCCCCTTCCAATACCTGACTACCCTTTCCATGAAGAAATTCTTCCTGATATCCAATATCCAACCTGAACCTCCCCTGGCACAGCTTGAGGCCGTTTCCTCTCGTCCTGTCAATGATTGCCTGGGAGAAATCCTCAGGTAAAATTCCTGGTCTCAGCAGGACCACGAGCTTTGCTGCTTCTCATCAAGCCCCTGGTCCACTTAGTCAGGTGTCTCATCTCTGGCACTGCTGCTGTCTCAGGCTTCCAAGCAACACCAAGACCTTCCTTCCTCACTGTCCCTGCAGCAACCATGTCTGTGCCCTGAGATAGAAGGCCCTCACACCCTCAGGGAAAAGCCTAAACTGCTCTTAAAGTAGTGTTAGAGCTATTTATATATTTATCAAAAATACAATAATATACCAAAAATATACCAAAAAAAACCAACCTGTCATCATTTAACTAAAGCAACTGTTCTGTCTTTCCTGAAAAGGGCTATTGGAAGCCAAAGAGCTCTGTTTCCATTTTCAGTGTGGCACTGCTGGGTCGTGTTTTCACCTCCCCACTGAGGGTGGAGGTCACCACAGACTCTCACAGGAAACCTTGCTGGCAGCAGGGACATGTGCAGCTTTCACAAACTCCTGACTGCAAACCTGAGCTTGTTCTCACTCCAGGACTCAAGGTCTTCTCTTTGGAACCATGAAGAGCAAGTGTGAGCGATGTAACAATCGAATTATTGGGTATGGTCATGAGGCTCTGATTGTCAGCATATTCCCACATTTGCATGGAGTTTTAATGCACTTCAGAAGCTGAAGATAAGCCTAGAACCCGTGTGAAAATAGTAATTTTTCTCTGTGAATCTGTGGTTGTCAGTAAAACATGTTCCTTCGGTGCCAAACTAAATTTCTCAAGACTTAGCTCACATGAAGGTGTGCATCATCTTCTTGCTGAAGGCTTCCTGGACCCCAGAAGAAGGGAAGAGAGCTGGGATTGAGTGACATCTCTGTAGAAGCTATTTGGATCAGCTGCCTTTAAAAATCTTGATGTGATAATAACCCTGATAGTCAGAATGCTCATCCAGCTACATAAATATGACTGTGAGCCCTACATTCAGGCATAAATAAATCTCTATTCCTGGAGTTCTCTTCTGCATGTTGCCAGCTAGGAAATCAAATTATACGTTTATTTGTTTTGTGATACTGAAGCAAGGCAAGACATGGGATGGTGAAGATGAGAATACTGTCATTAATTTTCCATATTCGCTCTTCCTGAAGGATAATGGACTTTAGCTGAAAACTCACCAAGAATTTAATTGTTCCAACAGAATACAGGAAAATTTTTGTCTCTTCGTGGTGACCAAGTCCTTGCTATGCTTCACAGGTGTTGGCTGTGAAGCTGTTATCTCCCAGAAAGTACCACAGGATAAGACTTCTGGCAATTAAAGCCCAATTCCCTGTCTCACCATGTTTGTGCTGGCAAGGCAGGGAGTGTTGTGTGTGAGTGGGTGGCAGGAAATGTGAAGGATGAGCTGTCAATGAGTTCAGTGTGAGTAGGCTGCCTTCGTGTCCCTGAATTTTGTCTGTCCACATAGCAGCTTTATTTGAAGCTGCAGCATTATGCCAACCTTTAGCACCTGGCAGTGATCCCTCAAGGGAGCAGGAACAAGGTGGGTATAATCAGAGCAGTTTATATTTTCTATTTCCAGCTTACCCCATGCAGTGGAAGATTGTACTGTCGTGTATATGGCTCTTCTGGGGAATTATTTGCATCTTTTGGGGAATCTGTGTGGGTGCAGCCACTCTCTGCACCTTCTAAGGAATAGGGGACGAGGACAGTCTGCTTTTAATTGTCCATGTGAAAACCTGTCCTCTGGAGAGGATCTTAGAATGCACACAACTAAGTCTTAACACACAGCAGGCTTTTCACGTAGCTGTCAGCAGCACAACCTCTCTGTCTACACTTCAAATAACAAATGCAAACTAGTAGATTAAACAGTGATAAAGCAAAGGTGGAAAATTTTAAAGTCATATGAATTGCTCTATAAATGTCTGTTATCCTCAGCGAGGCTTATGTGTCACTGCAAAATGCCACACAGTGTAGCAGTGTTTGTTTGTTTCGTTCTGCAAAGGCCAAATCTCAAGGCAAGACAAATGACAGGTGAGTAGATCCTGGTGGCCAAATATTTGCCAAAAGTAAAATCAATCTTTTTTTGACTTCCCTCACTTTTTTTCCCCCCCACTTTTCTGCAATAATTCACTTCAAAGCTAAGCAGAAGCTCAAAGTACAGTCCCTTAATTCCTGTGCCCCTGTTCAGGCAGTGTAATGCCTGCTGCAATAGGTCAGGCCCTCAGCTGTCCTAGGAACCCTTGGTGATTTATGTGGCCAATAACACAGTCCATAACAACTCCCCAAACACTGCTTTTGAACCATTATCAAAGGGTGAGTCATGGGAATCATCCTGTCCCTGATCTCCCCTCAGAGGGTGAGCTTCTTGGAAGAAGCAGGTTTTATCCCTTCAGCATCTCCATCTGCTCTCTCATGTAAGGCAGGATCCAACTCCAGATGCCTCCAGGCCAAGCAGAATGCTTGAAGACTGCCTTTCACTGGCTCTGTGGCAAAGGGGTAGAAGTTTCCAGAAGTCTTCCCCCCCTCCCCGCCCCATTTTAGTGCTGCCCAATTCTCTAATCACTTTACAGAAAGCAAAACACGAATTTGGTTTGGACTGGTGTGGTTCAGACTGAGCTGTGCTGCCCGTGCAGTGGCAGGCTGAGAGGTGGCTGGCTCTGGGGAGGCTCAGGTGGCCGGCTGGGAACACCCCCAGCAGTGTCACCAGGGTCTGAGCTGGAGCAGTGGCCAAGAGGCAAGGCCTTCACTAACCAAACCCGCTGGATTTGATAAGCCCAGGGGTAAATAAGTGAGACTTTGCCCTTTTACGGGGCTAAATTAAAGCAACTGCTGCAGAATTAGGAATGAGCAACTCTCAGATTAAAGCAACTGCTGCAGTTACTAGAAAGTGGGGCAAAAACCAGCAAACAGAAACCCTTGCAGCTTTGTCCAGTTCCTGTGTTTCCTGGGAAGTCTGCTTAGCTCCGCTTCTCATGAAAGGCATCCAGTCCTATCGCACAGGTTTGCCTTGAAGACATTTTATTTCTGCCATTCTAAATTTCTTTCGAAAAGAAGGGCAAGTGCAGAGATGTGCTCGCCAAATGCAGATTAATTCAAGATAGTAGCAGTACATCCAACCCATTTATAGAGAAATGGCTTGGTATTAATCCCATCATCAGTGGTGTAATTCACTAAAAATGTGTGAGAGAGGAGACAGTTAACTAGAGCAAACGTCCAGGGTTCAGAAGTGAATGTTGTAAGCAGCAGCAGCCTTTCAAAGCTTTTGAAACTTAATTAGAAGGATGCTGAAAATCTCAAATCACCTGTAGAACTTGTGTTTCTCTGTATGCATTGAACATGGGTAGCAAATCCACCTGAGGGGAAATCACCTCTCTTGTCACCTCTTTGGAAATAGCTGATCTACCCAGGTTGGATTATTAATTAGCCCTCAGCAAGATGCCTCTTCTACAAATAGGTGCAAAAAAAAAGGAAATGAAAAAGAAAAAAAAAAAAGGAACAGAGCATCCCCTCTGGCTCCTGTATTCGGGAAGCTGTAAAGACTCAGCTGGAATGAATGTTCTATATGCAAGTCTGGATGTTATCTCTTGTTATTCTGCCCATATATGCAATATTTTGGAAAAAAGAAGTAATTGAAGTTTCACACAATACATACTTAAAACTGTTTTCCATGGTGCTGCTCATGAGAGGACGTGTATCCCATACAGCAGAGGAAGCTCAGCTCAATATCAGAAGCTTCTAACCTTAATAAGGGAGTTAAGACCTTGCTAGCACAAAATCAAGGTATACTTATGTTGCTTTGTTGCATTCAGAATCTATAATGCCTTTTTTTCAGGATTTTGACACTGGGTGAGTTGGATTCTTGGTCTGCCACTTTGAAATAATTCTTATACTTCCCATGCCATGATTTACAGAGAAGTTTCCCTCTCTCCCAAACCTCTGCCACACACTTCCATTCTTCTCCTCCATTCCTGCTCGAGAAGAACCATCTCTGAGCTGGAGGCAGAGCTCAGTGTGTGTGGCAGGGTGTGAAAGGGACTTTAGCAGCAATAACCCAAAGGGCTGAATAAACTTCCCCTACGGTAGGCAGGGCACCCACAGTTGTGTGGGGGGAAGGAGAATTTAAGCATGGCAGAAAAAGTAGTGTTGATAGATCTGCCTGCATGCAGATGCTGAAATCCTGCTGAGTTTGGGGGTCTTTTACAAGCTATTAAATTGCTTTAGCAGTACTCTGTTCCATATTAAAATAATCTTTCTCAAGATGCTGGGTAATCGCCTTTCTCTGTTTTAATTCAGTGATTATTTATTACTGCAGTAAAGCAGGAGGCTTGACTTTGTTTGACTTGGTGTATACCTCACTGCAAGGCCCTGTCCCTACCCCAGCAAGCCTGCAAAAGCAATCTTCTTTCCTTGGCACCAATGTCACCTCACCCCAGCCCTGACAGGACGAGAAAAGTGAAATATTTCTTTATGACTTGCAGTTACCACAGTGTAAAAAAATTAAATTGAGTTTAATTACCACAGCTTTGCTAATTTCTATTTGCATCTGTGTTCATGAACTTTTTAATCCATCCAAGAAGGAAAATCAGCGCAAAGAAATGAAGCTCTCAGTCATCATAGGTAAAAAAGGGCTATGAATTGTCCTGGTGCCCAGCTGATGTGCAGGAACATCAATTTCAGTGCTGGATTTCCTTTGGACTATGTGACCACAGGCTTAGAGCTGTTTTAGCAGTTTCATGCTGGTGAAACAATTACAAGTCTCCAGGGCTGTAATAGCAGCATGTGCTTTGTGTGGTTTTTATGAGGTCTAATTGTCTTTACACTGATGAATCCCACAGAACTCTTTCACCTAAAAGTCACCAGACAAGCGACATTTCTGCCTAATATACTGTGACTAGGGGGTGATCACTGACCGGTTCTGAACAGCAAAGCCAACTTTACCCCCGGTTTTATTCTCTCACCAGCTTTGACTGTGACTTTGACTGTGACTGCCATCCCACCAGTAAATCCTGAGAGCGTGCAGAAACACTTTTGGAAGGGTCCCAAATACTTTCCTCCTCATTTAGCATCACCATCTCAACTTCTGTATATCTCCTGTGGAAACTCTATTCACCTCTTTGGAAGCCTCACTGCAAGCTACTTTATTAATAATGCATAATTTAATTTTTCTATTACTGACTTAAAGAAATAAAATTTTAAACACTGCATTATGTGTGATGTATGAGATGAAAGGTGCTTAGTGGAAATTCATTAAGACTCACCATTAATTTTCCACTCTTCCCGGCTGCCTCCATTTTGTATCTGTGGTCAGAAGGAGCACTGGCCAAACTTTCTTTGACTGCATTTTGTCATCCCTGGCAGTGACAGGTACCACTGCCAGCAGTGGCAGCAGCTGTACAAGATGAGCAGAGGAAACCTGCTCATCCTGAGGTCTGTGTTTGGGCATAACGTGGAGCTGAGACATGCCCCGACCCTGATTCACAGCACCTCTTACGCTTTCTAGGACACCTCTTGCAGGGATGTGCAGCTCACCAAGCTGTCTGAGCACTTCATGCTTTTCACTTTGTGCTGTTAAATGAATTGGGATTCAATTCCAGCTACCACAGCTGCAGCATCGTGCGGGCACAGCACCCGGAAGTGGTTTGTGTACCACAGCTTGAGAACCCCTGACACAGAGCAAGATGCAGCCAGAGGTGAAAGCTACTTCAGAGACTCTATTGATTCCTGGGTTTATTTTGCAGGAATTGGGCCTGGAAGCTATTGAAAGAAATAGAAATGGTTCTCTTCTGCAGGCAGTACAGCAGAGTTTTTCTGTGTGAGGAGCCTGCCAAATTGATAGCTGGGCAAACCAAACTCTCTTTCGTGGAGGAGTAACATTATGCACAAGTAGAGACAGTAGGAGCTCTTCCTTCTCCTGCCAATACACTGCATTTCACACCCAAAGGGCATCATTTGCTGGGAGAGTAAATATTTTGCATGCATCCTAAATGCAGTCCTGAGTATTCTTACTGTTTGAGAAGCCTAGAAAAAGAGTTTGCTCTTTCCCTCAGCGTGATCCTTTGTTAGGTTTCGTGGTGGTGCATCCACCTCCTCCTTGGTCTGCACTATGATCTCAGAGTGACTGAAACACTCATTCACAACGGCTTTTAAATGACATGTGCCTGGGTTTCTCTCCTGTCATTCCATGTGGTGTTGTATAGCCCCTGAAAAACATCCTTCTTTTCCCTTCCACCAAATACATTTAAAGAAAACAGTTTTTCAGCTCCTTATTCCATCAATGCTTGAGAAAAGCCCTTCAATCTTCCATTTCAAGAACTCAAACTTAATTACTTGCCTCCTACTCTGACCAGCAGAGGTGAAGAGAACTCTTTAAGATATCTGGAGTATTTGTGTTGAAATCAACAGCCTGAAATAAAATCCCAGTTGGATCTCAAGTGTCCATTGGGCTGCAAGGGACAGGGGAGTATCTCATGGGTGTGTTGCTGTCCTACTGAATTCAAGCAAGTTCCCACCTTACACTTAATGCAGAAGTTGAGGAAATCCATAAACTCAAAGCAAGACAGAGAAGAATGTATAACATTTCCAGTGAAACTGAGCTTGCCCTGATCTCATTCCCAAGCTGTAACACAGCTTCATGCTCATAAAATCCAGCCCAGTTTTGCTGAAAGTTTTATGAACTTCCTTCAGCCTGGGAATTAACTCAATTTTCAGCCAGATAACATACCTCGGTAGACAGTGGGTGAGTGGGAGGATGGATATGTGGCAATGACATAGGCTTTCATATCTGTTTGAAGTAATATTTTAGAAAACAAGAACATTAATAACAGCTGAAAAACTAACTCCAGAATCAATTTTGTTCAACATAGCTTGGGTCTAATATCTGCAGCCCAAAGCTGGTGGGAGTTTGTGTCTTTGATGCCACAGCCTGGAAACTGAAAGTGAATATTCCGAGTGCATCCACAGAGGGATCTGCTTCTTGGCACTCAACTCTTCCTCAATAGCTGAAAATTCCACAAGAGAGATTGCACATTTTTGGCCAATTTAGTTCTGATAGAGGATAAAATCTCACTGTAAAAGATGAGGAAAAAACCCCAATTATGTTTACCAAGGAAATAACCAGTACAGAAGGAAATGAAGGTTGTGGGAATTCTCTCAGCCTGGTGCTGGTAGTGGAAAGCTCCAGATAGGCAGGGTGTTTCCAGCTTACACCTCACCTCTCACAGCTGCTCTGTCACGTTTCTCTTTCCTGATGTTAATAATCAGATCAGCCATAGTTTAGGGCTGCATATTTTCTCCTCTCTCCCCCTCTCGCTCTGCCTATACATGATGATAAAGAGAGTAGTGGTGCTGCTGTTCTTGCCAAACCCCAAAGTAAAAGGACTTCTGTTCCCCTGGTGTGTTCCTGGGGACCTGGGCAGCGCCGCTTTGTGCTGTTTTCCAGCAGTGTCCGTGGCCTGGGAGCCATGGATCCCCTGGATAGATGGCATGGAAATGACGTGTCTGGAGTGCCATGACAGCTGACATACGTGGGCAGAGCTCGGCCTGTGAAACAGGCTGTGCTTATGCATATTCAGCTCCTGATTAAATGTAAACTCATTATATAAATGCACAGTCTTCGCAGAGCATTTTCATTTGCTGGGTGTTTTCTTTGGTAGATCATAAATCACTGCCATGTTAAAAATCAGTCGGTGAACAAACGATGTCAAATCCTTCATGCAATGAAATCATTTCCAAAATTATATTCATTGTCATTAGGGCAGTTTTTCCCCCCAGAAACCATTTTTTTAATGACATGACTCAACAGACAAAAGAAGCTATTGCAATAATAAGGCGTCATTCCTGTGCAAGAGCTGATTAGAAAGTCGGAAGACAAGAGCTCTGTAATGTTTTAAATGACTGAATTTTGCATTGCAGAAGAGACTGTAGCTAATTTTGACCACTACAGAACAAGCTGGTTGGCTTTTTTCAGGTGTATTATCAAATTCTTTCCACAGTCCATGTGTAAAGTATATTAAAACTGTTGCTTCCCAATTGAAAGGGAACTGTAGCTTCTTTTAATTATTACAGGAAGAAAGGTTGTCCTTCAGAGATTTTTTTTTCCAAAACTACAAAGAAATGTAAATTTACTTCCAAGTTTCCCTTCACTGCAATTTCCTGCAAAATCTTGGTTTTCAGCACTCTTCAGAAACCATATTGCAAAGCACACAGGAAATGCTGGTTTTCTTCCTTATGAAAGATTTGTGACTGTTTTGGAGTCTTCTTTAACAGACTGGGACACAGGTGGTTTTCCCTAAGAAGTGAGAGGGGAGAGGACTGTGACTGTGGCCCAGCTCTGGTGCAACCCAGTACCACCTTGAAGATAAGAACTCATCATTGCCTTCATTCATTCTCAGTATCTTGGGACACCTTGACTCAGACTAAGGCACAGCTTAGTGTGGTTTCAGATGAAGAGCAAAAATAATATGTGGTGGGCGAAACAAAATGGTTTTGTGGTTGGGCCAATGGCTCAGGTTAAATGAGGGCTTTTCACGCTTCAAAGTAGTTTCAGATTCGAGTGTGAGCACAAATGGAAAAGGTCATTTTTTGAAGCAATGCCCATGCAGATGTTCTTGTTCTGCAACAGGTGTGCACAGTTTGGTATCGATTGATCCTTTCAGAAATTATGCTGTATTTTGCATGGAAAGAATGAGGGCATCCAAAAAACCTGCTGCTTAAGAAACAGCTACAGCACAAGGGCCTCCTTGGCTGGAGTCCCGCTGCAGACGGGCACACGCAGCTTTCCTGGGGTCTCTTCTGGAGGGCTGTTTGCTCTGTTTTCCTCTGTTCCCAGCACACACCCGACACACAAGAGAGTTAATTGTCAGAGCCATCCCTGGGAAGTTGCTAAGCAACATCCCTGGGCCCCGGCATCCGCTGTGCCACCAGGCCCTTCTGCTGCCACAGGATGCCTCTGGTGCAGCAGATCATTCTGCAGTCCAGCAGGAAAATGCTCAGGAAGCTTAGCTCACCTCCTCAGATCCTGCAGTCCAGTCAAGCTCACCTAACAAAAAGAACAGTTTTGTAATTTAGCTCCAGCTGCTTAAAAATTATTCTCAGTATAAAATTTGTGTAGTAAAACCCCAGCTTATTCTGTAAACAGCCAATCATTTCAGAGGTTTAAACCGATCACTCCTACTTGAGATGAGCTGCTTGCCTTTATGATTTTAAATTATCACTGTAGTAAGTGAATATATGTCTTGACATCCCACGAGGCTGAAACAGGCCGAGCATCTATTCAGTCACTGCAGTCAGTATTATGCTTTCCAGAACTGAGCCTGAGATTTTCCAATAAATTATCACAGATTTTTTCAGCCTGGCAAAACCAAGGCTATTGGGGAAATTGCAACCTTTGGGTAAATCAACAAGTCTTACAACCATTAAAAAACACAGGGCTGTGTGCTCTTGTCGCCCCAGCCTGATTACAGATCAAGAATTTTGGGCCACATCATCTCCTCTTAATGCAGCATGTGCCTGGCGGATTTTGCCCTCTGTGTGGAAGGTTTGAGTCCTGAATACCCTTGAGATAGCAGCAAAACTCCTAATCAGTACTACAATCCATTGTTGTATCTATTCTCAGAACAAATAATTCTAGGGCTGCCAGAGGTAATAAAAACAACATTTTTATGGGTTAGTGTCCTGCAGTGATTTTGAGGTCGGACTGAAGACAATGGCACTTAGTGGGTTTGCTTTCTGTGTGAATTCTCTGTCATCAAGCGAAGCAAAAGTCACATTGGAGCTTCTCTCCCTCACCAAGGGGCTTGTACTCTTTTGTTCTTTTTGCCTGATTGTGCTTAAAAAACTTGTAGGAACTTAACTATTGGTCAAGTTTGGATTACCTTAGACACCTCAGAAGTTACTGGTGGAAAGACAAGATAAACAAGCACTCAAAAGCTATGATTAAAGAAGCTTCTTCTCCTTAGGGAGCCAGCCTTAGTATTAAGTCTTAGCAACTCCAAAGAATCCGTTCTTGCACATGTTTCCAGTCTATCAAAAGTACATGGATTTCAGCCTGAGGAAGGTACCTTGAATGAATAGGTTTGCATCCAAACCCTAGTTCCTAGATAAAATGTTTGTTACTCTTTTTTTTTATTTTGTTATATGTAGTATTTTGCATAAATATTGATCATTCTCATTTTCTACGCCTGCTTATGACACCTGGTTATCAAGTTTAGTAATATCATCGTTTCAACATATTTGATTTTTCAACTTCTTTGGATTTATGGATTCTCACAAACTCACATGGACACTGCAGGCATCAGCAGAGGGAATTTATGCTGACTGGCAATAAAAATGTTTTATCTCATTGCCTTTTCTAGGTTTTTAGGAGGAGTTTATAGTGCTGTAGCAGTTTGTAGGCTGCAGATAGAAATGGCTACTCTAAAGTTACCCTTTTTTTCATTTGGTTTTATTGTGTTTATATTCAGCCACATCCTGGAACTATTCTCAGCTGAAGTCTCAACAACATCCTATAATGTTAAGCCAGAATTTTTTGTGCCTTCTGGTTTTCAAGCATATCTGTACTGCCTTAGTCTGAAAGAGATTAAGTATGTGTGCTGCTCTGGGATGTGGAACCACATCTCAGTGAAAGCAAGAAGGGTAATGTTGCCTTTTCCTGGTCTTAAAATTAAGAACCAAACACGGTTAGGTGGAAAAAAGGGTTTTACCTCAGTATTTATTGAAGGATCCTTGTTGCAGCACTTCATCCCGATGGAATGCACCAAAAAGCACCCCTGAAGTTCACACACACACTGCACCAGGAAAGCACATACAATTATAGGCCTTGCAGATTAGCACATCTATCCAAGATTCCCCAATGAGAGGCTCGAGTGTACCCTCCATCCCGAGGAACCTTCTCCCTTCATGGGTCTATCTCAGTTTACAGAATGTGTTCTGGAGAGGACCTTGGTGTCTGGGGCGTTCTGACCCCTGACTGCGAGGCTTCCAGGATGTTTGGGCTCCTGGTTTAACAAAGGCCAGGCTATCTAACTTCAGGAATTATAAGTATGTGGGCTAGAAGCATTAGGAATACATAAAGCTATACAAAAGAGTATATAAAAGGGGTATAAAAGAAAGTGTAAAAAATCATCACAGCGTCAGTGACAGTGAAATAATCCCAGGGTCAATCACATTTTACTGATGATTACAGCAGAGTAGAATAGTGACCAGCACATTGCACAGTGACAAATACACTGTGAGAGTAATTCTAGTTTTGTTTAGGTTAGTGGGAGTTTTATCACTGACTTCAGTGGAATCAGGATTTACATTTTATTATTTTGGGGTTTAATATACTTACATTACTGTACCCCGTAGAAGACTGACAGAAATCCAGCACACTCCACTGTTGTTAGTTTTGCTTTCCTTCTCTCTTTTCTCAGAGTTTTTCAAAATTCACTGTGACCTTCTTAGCTAGCCTTTAGTTCCTTACCTGTATTAGACAGACTCCATGCACCACTTTGCTGTTCACAGACTTTTTTCTGTTGAGCAGACAGCAAATATGTTGTTCTTTTTCTGTTTGGACGTGGAGTGTGGAGCAGCCCTGAGGCCACCCAAGATCCATGAAGGGGCAGCAATAGCACTGTGCCATGGCTGGCAGCTAAAACCTGTTCTGCATCAGCCTCTTCAGTGCACAGGTGGTTTACCTTGGGGGACTGGTAATGACACAGGGAGCCTCCTCCAGACACGTGCTGGAAGGGGCCTCACAAGAGCATTTTGTT
The DNA here is from genome assembly GCA_013398015.1 of Oreocharis arfaki. NCBI lineage: Eukaryota > Metazoa > Chordata > Aves > Passeriformes > Paramythiidae > Oreocharis > Oreocharis arfaki. The sequence goes on along the minus strand of VZRR01014474.1, from coordinate 11,731 downwards.
AAATTTCCCTTTTGTGAGTGGAAATTGCTTTGCCTCAAAGGTCAGCCCCTTTCCACGCATCATTAAATCATGACTATGAAAGATGACTTATCCCTGAGGCAAGAAAAATATTTTGCCTCTTGATGTACATTACATTATAATGTTTTGGTTCTTTTTTAAAAACACAGGAAAAATGGGATGATATGGCACCTCAACATTTCCAACAAAAGGAATCCAGTATTACCTAAGAACATAAAGCTCCCTACCCCTTATGTCTAAAGCCCCAAATGGAATTGTGGAGAACACCATCAAAATGAAGACCATTTTCACCCATAAAATGACTGCAGGTTGGTGGCCTTTTCTTCACTGTTTGTGACAGGGAAGTGACAACAACTTTCTACTATTAAAGCTAATAAACAGAGAAATCATTGTCACCATGGTTCTGCTTTCACCAAACAAAGCAAATTCGTCCTGGTTAACCACTGATGGCACACTGAACATTAAACTAAGCAAAGAGAAGGTACAGGGTGAAATCCTGGTCCCTCTGAAACCACTGGACCTTGGAGCATGACTTGAACATCCCTATAAGGAAAGTTATTCAGTATCCTAGCAAAATCTCTTTTTTTCTTCTTCTGTGCACTGTAGGAAAGCATCCTGAGGATCAAAACTTTTGGGTTTTAAGTGTCCTTTACAGGCTTAGGTGATCACTGCTGCCGGAATACTTAATATATCTTTTCCATAAGTACAAAGAAACAATCGTTGTGGCAATGGGAGAGTGTTGAAAGTACATATAAAAATTAAGTTAATAAAGACCAAAAAAAAAGAGGATTAATGGAAGATTAAATTGATCAAACCCCTTTAAAAGCAGGGTCAGTTTTATAACACAATGATCATAACCAAAAACCAAAATTATCAAATCAGCACCTGAGTTGATCCTTGGTGCTTTTGTACAAATAGAAAGCCTCGTGTCTGCTCCTTAAAATTGAACTCGGATTGATTTGAATCTCCTGTTTTTTGAAAAGTGGCTGCCAACTTCCTCAGTGATTATTTATGTAGTAAAACCTACCCTGCTATTTAAAGTGTTGCAAAAGTGGCTTAACTGAAGTCTTATTTTCAGTCTGTTTAAATCAAGGATTTCAGTCTTGTGTAGATGCACTTACATCAATGTATAGCTGCCGTACAAAACTCCACCCTTTGAATTAAGCTAGATCAACATAAGCCAGTTGTAGATCAATTTAACTGTGTCCACACATGGATTTGCTTAATGTTTAATGAAATTGGTTTAAAGAAAAAATCCTACTGAAACCACTGCCACTTTCCTTCACAGGCAAAACCTGTATTATATTAATTTATTTGGGACTAGAACTCCTCTGGCAAACGTATTGAATAGCCAGCAGAGCTCTGCAGCTGAACTGCTGAACATCAACCTGAATTCTTGGTCGTGTTATGGATCTGACTAATAATTTTTTCTGCATGAAGCCGTGTTTCTCCCCCAGTGAGGTTTAACCCATGCATTTGTCTTCCCAAATAGGTTGGGATATTTTTGTTGTAGAGTAAAATGATTAACTTAATCCAAACAGGGTTTCACCCTGTGTTTTTGGGCTGTCAGTAGTTGCATGGGCTCCTGACATCAGCAGTTATGTTCTTAATGAAATAGCCTGGCCTTTCAGTTTGAATTATGAATACAAACAGGTAAAATTTTAAATTCAGTCAGAAAAAATGTCCGTGTATTGTCTAGCCAGGATGTTCTGGTAGGGTTTCCTTTGTATCTAGGAAATTGATGCTGCCGTGAATTTATGGCTTCTGATGACAGCGGTCTTCAGTTTGTTCCTCATTAAATAACATTGGTTCTAATTAAAGCTCCCACTTTTTGTACTTCTGGAAATTAAAATCATGCCTGTAAATAGTAATCATCCTTGTACATGTACCTATCCCTTAGTGAGCTGATATTTCTTTTCCTATCCAGAATCCATGGTATTTCTTCTGTAAGTGACTCATTTTGGTGAATACCTTCAAAAGGCAGCAAGAAAGAAAAAGTTTAGATTTGCACAACCCCAGTTCCTAATGTCTTATCTGAAAATCACAAATCTACTGCCCTGAGAGACATAGACATAAAAAGCCAAATGGGTCTCCATGGCTTTGTCTAGACCTTCCCCCCACCCCCCCCCTAAAAAAGGCTGTTATTCTGATAAAAGCTATTGCTGCTCTCTGCAGACTTTTCCTGGCCAATAGGCAAAGGCAATTCCAGCTACAGTCACACCTGTGTTGGTGTTGTGCTCATCCCCATCATGTGTCCTACACAGCACTCAGAAATTCAGTAGGAACACGAGAAATTAGTGGTGGTGTGGCCTTTACACCCCTTTGACCTGGAAAAATGCACACATCTAACAGCTGTTAATATTGTACATGCTCATTATTTCATACCTGCACTGCAGGGCAATACCAGATTTCCCAGTGCCAGAGCCTAATGAATATTTTCTGTGGTACAGAAGGAATTATTTGCCTGTGGTGGTCTCCTCTGTGTTGTTCTGAGTTGTGGTTTTCTGTAGGCACTCTGAAGGGAACTTCAACAAAAACACAGCTATGGAAAGAAAACAGATGCCAGAGCCTCCACTCACACTGAAGGTGTAGCAAGGGCAAATCTCTCTGCCAGGCAGAGCCCTCTCAGGGCTGTTATTCCCAGCACAATGTGAGCACACTCTTCTCAGTATAACACTACTCCAAACATCCAAATGCTTGGAGATTTTTAAGGGGGAAAATTTAGAAAACCGTCTTGGATTTTCTGTGAGTACTGAAAACCTGTATTGGTACAGTTATCTTCAGTAAAATATCCATTTACTGAAGGAATGCAACCAGGAGAATAAATAATCAGACTTGACAGGTCTCATTACCAAACGTGGAAGTTCACAATGTCTTGTTTGTTGGCATCACCGTGGAGATTCAGAACACTACAACCTCTGGAGACAGCCCTCTCTTATTTTGATGTTCTTCTGCCTCTTTCCCACCTAGACTCAGCTTTCCCCCTCCTTTATTCCTCATCTTTTGTACACATTTTTGTCCTATCAGCTCAGTCTCTCAAATCAAAATATTGTCCTCTTTTCATCTCCCCTTCCCCATGTTTCCAGTCCCAGATCTTACCTTTCCTCTGACAGTGCTGGACATGTAAAATCTTCTTAAGAGAGGACGTTCTTTCTTGTTTGATACTTCCAAGCCTAATCAATAAGAATGAAGATTTGACTGGTGAAGGAGAGAGCAGCCAACAAGCTGTAAGTGATGCCTAGGTGTTAAAAAAATAAATCATTTGTGGGTAGAACTGCCTTGTCAAGGTTTAGGGCTGGACATGCTTCAATGATCTCAGCCCAGGGGGAGGCTGACAAAGCTTGGGAAGAAGGATGTCCAGTGATAATGGACACAAAGAAGACAGAATTTACAGACCACAGGGACATCTGGCAGAACTCCTAAAATAAGGAAGTTCCTGCCCAGCTCCTGCTGCAACCTTTTCAGTCTTGTGCCCTCTAAAAATGTCTCCAAAAATGGTTTGATTCTCAAGCTACTGGTCCATGAGGCAATGGTAAATAGTCTAGGAAATAATTAAATTTTCAGATAATATATGTTTTTAATTCAAATGGTGACCCACAAGGAATTCAGATTGTTGAGAGACTTTACTGAGCAGCAGACTTAGGAACTCCTGCTCCAGAAACTGTTTCCATGGTTAATTTGACAATAAACTTTTTCTTGCCACATATGTGACTTTTGAGTATGTAGAAAGAGTTTTTCTTCAGCCTCAGATTTATAACCCGTTGGGTTGGCAAAACCTTTTATGAATTCCTTAACTGTGCATTTTGGCCTGACTTCATCCTTCATCCAAGGCATCAATTCTATTTCTGTTCCCCAAACCCATCTATTTTTACATGGGGGCTTTGTGCGTTACTCTCTGCGTGGTCCTGGCCGCCGCACTCCCAGCCTTCATTCAGTCCCACATGTTCCAGAGCATTGTCTTCCCAAAAACTCCTGTCTCCCGTGACCCTGTTTCCAAGCTAGCAGCTTCTCAGTTCCTGCTATTGTCTTTTGTCTCCACCTGGCATTTATCCCACTGCTTCCAGGCACATACATCCTTTCCTTGTCTTTTCCTTTTACTTTTCAGAGTATTCCTCCTCTTCTTACTGCCAAACCCAGCTCCCTCCTGGTACAGGTTCTACTGCCGAATCCAAGCTGAGCTCCCCTCTCTGCTCCAGCCCCAGCCCTTGCCACGCTGCTTTTTTACGCTGCTGTTCCCCATCACTTTCAGCAGAAGCAAAGGATTCCTCTGTGATGGCTGTGTAAAAGAATACACTGGGTTTTTTTACTGATAAACAGGGTTTATCCCATTCCATTTGAAGGACTTGTGGTCTAGCATATCTGGGGAAGCCTTCTAAATTGTTTCAGAAAGACAAATAGAAAGTGCCTTTCTCTCCCACCCCCCTCCCTGTTCCCAAATGCTGCCTGCTTCCCTCAGCTAGAACTTTACAATTAGGCGATTTTAAAGCTTGTCAAAGCTGCAGACAATACGAGGGCAGACAATGCAGCTTAGACAGAACACATTAGAGAGCGTTCCTCCAGTTATAAAATAAGAAGAGATGTGCATAACAGGGAAAGGGGTGAACGAGGGCAGACGGGGAAGCGCAGGGCTCGAATTCCTTCCTCAGCCTCGGTGGTTCTGAAACAATTGTATGGAGCTGCACGCTCCAAGAAGGTTTGAATTTGTCTCGTTACTCTCTAGGGCGGAAAGCTGCTCCTTCTGTTCTGTTCCTTCCCCAGACAAACACCCTTTTTTTCTCTTCTGGGCTCGAGCTTGTTTCTCTGTTTCCTGTAAAATCATTCTCTTCATGCAGGCGTGATCCCTGCAGCTCTTAAACCCCAGAGTCACGGTGACCTGATGTAATGCAGTTCAGCAAATAAACAAAGCAAATGGGATTTGTTCACAGACATTTTTCTCATAAAGACCATTTTAATTCTTGTGCCTCTCTCTTCTCCTTCAGCTGCCTGACTGCTGGACAGTCCCAGACAACACTTAACCACTGTCCTATTTTCTTTATTATGGCGCTCTCAGGCACTGGAGAAAAAGGACTCTGCCAAACTCCGTAGTGTGTCTGATAAAACTGATATTTATATTTTCATGCAAAGCCATCAGGGAGCCACAAAAACATCTCTTATTACAGCACGCTCTGCCACCAGGACCCTTTCATGGGGTGACCTCCTTCCATAAAGAGCCTCAGGCTGATGCACTTCTTCATTAGCAAAGTGTTGTAGGGCCTTCCGGGACCTGGGACTGTCCAGGGGTATCTGATCTAATTTCTTAATTTTAATTATTGCTTCAGGAGTGAAGGCAGCAATTCAGAACAGTGTTTAGCACTGGGAAAAGGATAACACATTCCACTTTGGCTGTAAGAATTTGGATTTCTTTGAACGATAGACAGGGTGCTAACCAGAACTGCACAGGAGACCTCTACAAATGTTATTAATTTATTTTTAATATGGTAGGATAGTATATACAGAGAGGCAACAGAAAATACAGGGGTATTTATGCAGAATATTAATTTTAGTACTTTAAATTCTTTCTGCAGCAGCTCAGAGGCAGATGACACTCTCTGTTCACCTCACTGGGAGAACTCAGGGTTTAAATAAGGCTTCTCTAACTAGTTAAAATTTCTTGGCAGTTTGTTACCTCGGTCCTTAATTACATTCATTTCCCTGTGGAGATTCCTTTGAGAGAGATTCTCCATCACATGACTGCTGGAATATTTCCAAGTATTTGCATTTTTCCCCATTAATTTGAGACTCAAATATTGACTCGTTTTGGGAATGAAGTGACAATAAGACTGAATTTCTGATTTGTAGAGCTGGATGTATGTGTCCTGGGGTATAGAATATACTATTAATTCATGCCCCATTGGATGACTGAAATGTCTGCTGTCTAGAGGAACTCTCAAAGTTTGTGCTTCAGCAGGAAATCAAAAGGAATAATATGATGATGGCTTAATGCCTCTGAAGATAATGGAAGTGTCAGAGACTCTTTAGCTCATGATGTGAGAAGCTGCTGAGAGAGTACAAGACCTGAATGCTGGAATTAAGCACAGGCTGAAACACTAAAGGTTGTAGATGGTGAAAGATAAACCTCCTTTTCTCCGTGTAACCTAAAAACCACATTGATCACCGGATTGCATGCAGTGGTACGAATAAGTTTCAATGGCTGTGGAAGATTTTAACGTATCCCATTGGATTTGGATACAAAATGAAGCTCAAAGGCATTTTCAGACTCATGGTGTCCGTATCAGTTTCCAACCAGCCGTCTGCCAGCGCTGCTGAGAAGAGATCCCAGTCTGAAGTCACAGCACAGCATCCCTGCTCCACCCAGGGCTTTCCTCAGCCTCACTCTTCAAAAATAATTCCAAGCACCACTTAAAGAAAGAAGTTTAAGGGATGCTATGTGGATTCCTGCGATGGGGAAAGTCCTCCGGGCTTCCCCTACTTTCAAGCTCTTAACTGCCTTCTCGTTTGATGATGAAAGTGCCCGTGCTGTGCTACCACAGCTCCGGGCAATTTCTGCATAAGTAACCGCCCCCGTGGCAGTGTGCTCCTACCCTGCAAGTCCTCGTGTTCTGAGAACTGAAAAAAATTCCTTCCTTTCCTCAGAAATCTTTGGATGATGTTAATAATTTACCATGCCCTATTATAGAAGGCTACTGTTCTACCCAAAAGGGCTGTTTAATCAGGCCTTTCAACCATAATCAGATGAGAAATGCCTGCTTTTCCAGCTAATTCCCAGAAATAATGTCTGTCCATAAAGGAGGAATTGAGCCTGACATGAATGTACTTTTTGAAATCATATTGCTATTAGCCAGAGCTTGCTACATATCTGGAAATAGACCCTGCAATGCCAGATGGAACAGAGTAATTTGCTTTTATTTCTGAAGGTCTCCTAAAATTTCTCTATGCTAATTTAACTTTTTGTTAGGATGCATCTGGTAGTTTCTGTGTTATAGGTCGAGGCGGGGGAGGGGGGGGATGCTTGTTTAGTTTTCACTGGCAAGTTCTTTCTCCTCTGTAAAATTTCTGAAGTATGTCTCCAGAAGAAATGCAAAATCCCCAGTGTCTGTTCCCTGCATGTGTTTCCATTCAGAGGGTTACAGATGCTCAATCACAGGAAACAGTCGTGGCAGCACAAGAGACAGAGACAATTAACGAGGCATTGCAGAGCAGAAAGAAATCTGCACGAGTACAGAACCCAGAAAGTGGCTAAAGCACAGATAATCTACAGGGAGTGCATATCTGAACTTTCAGGTATTACTTACGTGTACATTTTGCAGTGTAATTCCAGCACTGTTGTAGTTTTGGCTGGTTTATGAGTTTGGGGTCAGATGTACCCAGAAAGGGAATCAAAGCACTAAAGCAATCACAACAGCCATGTGTGTGATTTAATGTATAGATATAAAAAAATGTCAATTAAAAAAAAAAAGCTGGAAAGGCCTATACATCATAAATGTGTGTATATGTACAAATATATATATATATATATGGGGGGTTTTTTTCCTCATTATTTGAGATGGAGGCAGGGCTGGGATATGGTGAGCAGACATGATGTCCTGGTCAGGATTTTTTCCAACACTCTGCACCTTCTCTGGTCATTTGGTATTTCTCCTAGGAGAGCAAGGACTTAGGAGGGACCTGGGAAATGGAAACTTAGAAAGTTTGATGGGTTTTAGCTGATGTCAAATTATTCCTATCAATTATGGCTTCCTCTTAATAAGTTTGCCAAATGCAGCATGTAAGTGCTTGTTACAGAGCCTTAGGCTTGAACTGGGGCATTTGACACAGTGGGAGATCTGTATCCTCACTAAGAGTCTTTACATGCAGAGATGATTTCCTTTCCCATAAGAAAGGCAGAGAGAAATAACTGAATTTAAACAAGCCTATTGCCATGAATCGTGAACTTTACTATTAAGACTCCTGTCATGTGCTGTGCTGTTATAGTCAAGGTCTGAGTGGTTTTGAGGATCTCTGACTACAAAATAGGGACAGGGAATCTCGAATTCTAGGTGAGAGGAAGTGGGAAAACAGGGGAAGAGACTGAGCCTGTGAAAAAGAAGGGATGGGCAGGAGCAAAACGGGAGCATCTGAGACTAAAACGAAAGCTAAAGCTAGTAAAGAAAAAGAAAAGCTGTAGATGGGTGGAAATCACAATATCCCATAGCTCAGTAACATTTTTAATCTTTATTTCCTTTCAGCCCCTCTCTTCAGTGCATCATTCAGGTTATTCAGGCATCACCTGGTGCCATTGTGCCAGAGCAGCTTGCATTGGTGAGTCCAGAACATGGATTCACCAGCCCCTGTGGACTCTGAGAAACCAGACAGGGTGGCACAGCAGGGTTTCCTGCAGGCACTCCTTTTGTAAAGCAAAGTGAGTGCTTTCCTGCGGGGAAACCATCTCTGTGGTGCACTTCAGTGTGGAGATAACAGTGTACTATCTGCAAACAAATTATCTCTATTGATCTGCCCAGATAGGTGTGCCTGCCAACATGTCATTAACTCCCTGCTACGGCTGGAGGAACCTGAAACCGATAACACGATTTAAATGCATCCTCCACACCACGGTTTCATTCCCCCGAGAAAAAAACCCGTGGAATTCGCCTTTTCTCTCTTGCTGGGCAGTTTCACATCCCAGCTTGCTATACCTGTTCCAGGAGATAATAAAGCATGTGCTTGGAGGAGAGAAGGTTTTTAGATCTGTTAGTCACGGCCACTGGTTAAGCTTTTCTATACAAGTAGAGTAGGCAATGGTATCAACTAAAAGGAGTTGGTGGGTAACAAACGAACAAACCAGTACAATCATTAAAGCTTTTTTCTGGTTTCTGCAAAGGATGCACCTTGTAACTGAGTTGGAATTGCAGCTGAGCTGAAAAGTTCATCGAGAAACAGTCTTCCCTGCTTAGCATTTCTCCTCAAGAAGTCTGAGCTGTCTTCTCACTTGTCCTGTGCCTAAATTTTTAAAAATAATTGTCTTAATACACTGTGTTCCCTAACATAATTTCTTTTTTTAACACAGACTAATTGCATCCTCTTTTTTTTTTTCTTTTTTTAAGGGGAATTCAAAAAATGTTCCAATTGGTTCTGGAGGCTTAGAATTCAGCGTTGGTTTAGAAGACAGTAACCCATCGAAATTATTTCTATTTTTTATCCAACAGAGTAAAAACTTCCTGAGGCAGTGGGGGTGCTTTTCTCTGCCCTCTCAGGAACTCTGGCAGTTTGCAGAATGACCTCTTTTGAAGTTCTCCAGTACGCTGTATTTAACAAATCTATGTTAAATTTTCAGCTGCCTACAAAGCTCTCGCCCTTAATCCATCCTCAGTGCTGTCCCTTCTGTGTCACTCTTCCCTAGCACTGGTGTTTATGAGCCTTTTGTGTTTTAGCAGCTTCTTCAAGCCAGGCAATTGTGTCCTCAGGAGCCTTGAAAGAGAGAAGGTGGCACCACTCCCAAAGCCTTTCAGTCACTCGGGAGTTTGCTCCAAACAATTACCTACTCACCCTTCAGAGGTTTCGAAGGACGGAAGGGCCATCGAGGCTTCCTGGTGCTGATTGCAGCAGGAGTGGGCACAGAAAACACCACGAAATCAGAAGAAACAAAGGCAAGGCCCTTTGTGCAGCTCAGCAGTGCAGTTCCTTGCCCCAGGAAAGCGTGGGTGACAAGAGCTGACAGAGTTTAAAGAGGGCGTTTGGAAGGTCAGTGCAAGAGAAATACAGTTGAAGGGTGTTTGTGAGCCACAGGCTGTTGGAAATTGGAAGAACATCACAGAAAGTTCCAAACTTGTGCCTCCCAAGAGGGAAGTCATTCTGGCTGTTGTTGAAGACCTTTGGTCTGACCCAGGACAGGTGGTGTCCCGGTTTGAGACACCATCATACAACATCATAAAGCCACCGCAAGACAGGTGGTCTTATATTCCTGAGCAAGTAACCACCCTAACCCGAGCAGGAGGGTGTGGGGGGGTTATTTTTGGCTTGAGTTCTTTATGGAAGGTCAGAGGCCAAAATGAGGCACAAAGAATGAGGGACCAAAGGTCTTCTTTGAGGTGTTTGGTTTTTCTTCTTACCAAAACTTCAAATACCGAGTGTGCTTGGGTTCTTTAAACACAGCATGACTTCCCATTTCATCTTGCCTTTTTTCCCCCTCTCTAAACTAAACTTATCTATCCACCTAGAGAGTCCTGGATTCCTTTAAACTAACTTCAAGTACCTGGCTGAAGAATCCATATCAGGATCGAGGTCACTTGGAGGGTGCCTTTGCAGTCAGTGAACCTCCAGTGGGTGATTCATTTCCTAGGTGGGCTGCACCTCCCTCAGGAAACATGAATTAACTATGTGGGAAACTTAACATGACCTTGTTTCTAATTTAAGCGCATCAGCTAAGTGTCTAACTCATCAGGGCCTCTAGCTAGGTAGGAACAGAATTTCCTACCCTTGTGCCTTATATCCTTTTAGAGATTTATTATGCTCATTTGTCTTGAAAGTTAGCAGCCCTTTCCAATTTCTAACCCATAGTAACCAGGGCACAGCTGTTGTGACATGGGTATAAAATTGGAATCTGAGATGAATAATAATACGGGAGAGATGCTTGAGATCCTCTCTTTCCAGGTACTTTTCATATACAAAGAATATTATCAGGGTAAAACAGAGCAAGTTTAATAGGCAGAATGGAGATATTTAATTCCCCTTAAAATCTACAATTCTGCACTATACAGCCAACAATGCAGGACCTGCCATAACATGTGGCCAATCCTTCTTCATTTTCTAAGTCGGGGAAGAAGGAGCCGTCAGGATTTTATTTGCCAAACTATTGTTATATCTGTTTCTGTTGGAATTCTTGTCTGATTTAGTAATCAAGCTAATTTTGCACACAATAAAATGTTGTCATGTTGACTTAATTTTGCATTTTCCTGGGGAAAAAAAAAAACCGAAACAGATGCATAAATGAGGTTTTCTGTAAGAAATCTAATAGAATGAGATTCTTAGAAATGAGCACTTAACAATTCCTATTTGTAATACAGAGCACCACTACAGTTACCTCAGCTTTCCTTCTGGGAGCATGCAAAAACTCACAAAATTATTCTACCACAGGCAGCTAAACCCCACAAGACATTGCTATGAATTTTAGTTTTCTCCTCAAGAATTTCATTAGATGAGCAAGAGCAGTTTTGAGTCTTCAATTTTGGCAGTATCCACACAAACAGTGTGAGAGTTAAGTGCCGTTGCTCAAGATTTTACCGCTCAGTTTTCATCTGATGAAGGGATGATCCATGTATACTTCGTGTTTTCAGAGGGGGCTCATCCAAAAGGGATTTTTCTCAGTGAGGCTTTCATGCTTCCTTTGTCTGGAAGGTTCAAGTATCATCATTTCTCAGGAGAGAAGACTCCTGTCTAAGCATCCTCAGATCTATGCACTGAGGCTCATCCCTGTTTATCCACGGGTTATTTTCCCTTCCTCTTGAGATGGTCACAAAACATCAACCAGCGCAGGTCTTCCTACCAGTCCTGGTGGTTGCATGTTTATGTTTCAGGATGACCAAATCAGGGGTTTTACCAGAAACTGGAAGGATGTTGGAAACTCTTTCAGAGCCTGGCTATTCTGAAGCTCCTCTCGCACCCACCTTTCTCCTCTTCTTTAGAAACTCTTTGTGCTCTGTTGCAAACACCTAGTGAAAAACTCCATGGGAAAGAAACA
>VZRR01014444.1:0-39941 GCA_013398015.1 Oreocharis arfaki | reverse complement strand
CGCCGGCACCGCCCCGCGCGGCTCCGCCCTATGGCCGCGCCGCGCCCGCGCCGCTTCCGGGGCACCGCGGGCCCTGGAAACCGTGTGGCGTTGCCAGGGGGAAGCGGCGAGCGGGGAGTGCGGCGGCACAGCGGGCACGGGGGCTCCGCTCCCGGCGGGGCTCGGCGCCAGCCCGGCTCAGCACCCGCCGGGGCTCGGCATCAACCGGGGCTCAGCACCCGCCGGGGTTCAGCATCAGCCGCGCTCCACACCTCCGGGGCTCAGCTGAGCCCTCCATTGGGGCACCTTCCGGGGTTCAGCTTCCTCCGAGCCTCAGCATCAACCAGGCTCAGTACCCACCGGTGCTCAGCAGCAGCCGGCCTCAGCACAAACCTGGCTCAGCATCCTCCGGAGTTCAGCACCCACAGGAGCTCAACATCAGCCGCGCTCAGCACCCGCTGGGGCTTAGCATCCTCTGGGGCTGAGCACCCACCAGGGCTCAGCACTCCATTGGGACTCAGCATCCTCCGGGGCTCAGCACCCTCCAGGGCTCAGCACCCACCAGAGTTCAGCATCAACCGGGCTCAGCACCAGCCTGGGCTCAGCATCCGACGGGGCCCTGCATCCTCTGGGGTTCAGCACCCACTGGGATGGTCCCTTCCAACCAAACCATTCCTTGATTATGTGGAAGAGGAGCAGAAACCCACTGGGGGTGTCACTTGGATGCTCCCATGCTGATTCTGGTGAAGAACTTGGCGTTTTCCAGATAGATGTTTTAAACCGACATAGAATCATGGAATCAAGGACTGCTTTGGGTTGGAAGGGACCTTAAAGACCATCTCATTCCCCCCTTGCCATGGACAGGGCCACCTTCCACCAGACCAGGTTCCTCATGCTCATTCCTTGAAAATGGTTAAAAATACCGTGAGAAAAACCTTCCTCCCTGGTGGGCAGGCCTCCAGCATGGGGACAATCCCATTATCCAGCCATGCACATGACAGCTTGCCAGCATATGAGCCCCACCAAGGATGAACCACAGGGTTATTTGGAAAAATCACTTGGAAAATGTGTTCAGATCCAGACTTTAGGCATTAAAATTGTTTATTTCCCCTACTACCTCATAATCCTGAGTCTGAGCTTGGAAGTTTTTCCCTGGCGCTGTAATTAACCTGAAAACAAAGCCCAGTCCTAATAAAAATTGATATTTCACTTTAGGTTTTTTCCTTTCTCTTTTAAAACCTATGTACAGTTGGCTGACTCGATATAGGTTTAATAAAGGCTTAATATTTCTTATTAAGCCTTTTAAGTTTTTAGTATCAAGAGCAGAATGTCGCAATCCAGCCGCCTGAAAAGCCTATCCTGGCAGCATCCTGTCAAACCCTACCCCGAGCCTCTGCTCTGGAATGAGTTTATTTTGCTTATTCTTTGTGTTATTATCTGTGGAAAATAATAATAATGTGGATATCGCAATATTGACAATTTCTTTGATCAAAGGGAGAGGCACTTTTGCCATTCGGCTCCCATTTTTTCTGCTCTGAACCATCTGGGAACTCCTGAGGAGCATCTTAATTCTGCAAAATTATTTATCAGCAATTTTAGTCCAAGTAGCTCTTCTGCTACATCCTATTAAACGTGTGATTCTCATTAGCCCTGTGATAATCCCCTGGGAGTTTATCCGAACACCAGCCTGTGTGGTGAATGAAGGGGGGTCAAAGCTGACCCAAAAACGCTTGCGGGGGATGAGGAGCACCCCAGCGGAGGTTCTGCTTGCCTCCTCATCCTCAGCCCAGACAGGTGAGATTCCAGACCGATTCCCAAGAGCCTTATTATGAACAGAAAGGAAGCATCCTGCTTTTCTTCTTGCATCTCTGGTCGGGATGAAGCGGCTTGTGGCCGCAGGGCGGCTGGAGCTGGTGGGCAGGACAATTCCCCTTTGTCTGGAGCAGTGGGAAGGACAACGAAGCTCCTGTTGAGGATCAGGCACAGGGAGGCACCATCCCGACACGGCAGCGTGGGCAGGGGGGACTCTGCAGACACAGACCTCAGATATTTCTAGGTAATGCGCAAAGGGGGAAAAAACACGGTCGAAGGAAAAACAAAGCTTAAAAGTGCATGTTTTGGCCGAGAGGTGAGAGCAGAGGAGCGACTACTCAGAGCGAGAAGGTACAAAGACCTCACCCTTTTCTCTTCCAATAGAAACAGCCCTGTAACTACTCAATCCAGAGCAGGAATATACATGAACAGGCTTGGAATTTACCAAAATTAATAGTGCTCTAGAAGGAGACGAATGTAACTCCCTTAACATAAGCAGGCAACACCTGAGCTCCAAACCACAGGGTCCACAGCAGTGAGGCTGCACACCAAAGAGTGGGAACTCAACAACCATGGCTCTAAATTGGACATGGTCTGGTAACAGGTTTTTTTAGGAAAAGCCTTGAAAATCAGAAAAAAACGATGAAAACCCCTCATCTGGGGATGAGATCCCTGAGATTTTTCGCTGGATTTTCCACGGCAGGGTGAGAGGTCGGCAGCCTGACAGCTGACGGCCCTGTTCCCCTCCCCTCCGTCTGCGTCCCCATGGCCCGGACATCTGCTGTCCCCGCCGACCAGCTGCCCCCTGCGCAGCCCCAGCTGCAGGACAGCAGCAGGAGATCCTTCCTTCCAGCTAAATCCAACAGAAATGTGCCGTCTGTCCTGTTTCGGACACGAGGGGAGAAGGGGTCTGCCGGGAAAAGCTCAAAAGTGCTGTGGAGCAGCGGCAATTTGTAATTATCCCGATGTGAAGAAGGAAGAGCTTTAGGCTATGGGGATGAGATAGGATGGCATATGTTCCATCACCCTCTCTTGCCTAAACAAAGATCATTTTGCCTGGTAAGATTTAAAATTCAACATATTAGACCCTCAGGAATTCTTATTTCCTAAACACTTCGATCTCCTCTCCTAAACACTTTGTGTACTCACTTTGCAGCTACTTTTGGAGCATCCAAGAGCTCCTGCTGAAACACACATCCAGTTGTACCAGCAGTGTACCCTGAGCTCTCATTTGTGATGTAGGTACATCCAACGTCCCCTGGGGAAAAGTGTAGGAGCCCCAGTGTGGGTCAAAAGGAGCTCTTGAAACTTCAGGCATGAATGGGGGGCTCAGCTGCGAACAGGTTATTGCTCATTTGTGCTCTCAGGGCTGTGATGTTCTCAAGGTCGGGGGTCAGATAAATAATTTGGACTATTGGAAGAAAATTCCACGTGTTGGAATGGGAATAAAATCTGCTGGGGGGAGTGGGTTGCCCTCGCTGCCCATCCCTGTCCCTCCAGCCCTGCTGGGTTTGAGGAAGCCAAGGGGATTCAGCCAGTGACACGGCGGGTGATTTTATTGAAGCCATTTCCTTACCTGGCAAGATAACACAGACTCTCAGGAAATGAGCAATTCCAGTCTCTCATCCATACATTTATATATTCTCTTCACGTTTCCTAAATAAACTGGTCCAAGGCAGAAGGAGCCTTGCCCAGTCTCTGGCACAGCCCAGTGTTTGTAGCTGAAGATGCTGCTGACACCTATGGTCAGCACGGGGTACTGGTGTTTAAAAGTGTTGGAATCACAGACTGGATTGGGTTGGAAAACATCTTTAAGTTCCCCTCAGTGCACCCCCTGCCGTGGGCAGGGACACCTTCCACTAGCCCAGGGTGCTCCAAGCCCCATCCAGCCTGGCCTTGGACACTCACAGGGATCCAGAGGCAGCCACAGCTGCTCTGGGCACCCTGTGCCAGGGCCTCACCACCCTCACAGGAAGGAATTCCTTCCCAATATCCCATCTCTCCCTGCCCTGTGGCAGTGGGAAGCCTTTCCCCCTTCTCCTGTCCCTCCAGGCCCTTGTCCCAAGGCCCTCTCCAGCTCTCTTGGAGCCCCTTCCAAGAGCCCTTTCTTGGTCCCTTCCAACCCCCTGGAAGGGGCTGTCAATTAGTTGTCGTGTTCATATGAATTTAACCAAAATATCATCATTAATGAATAATCCCTTCAAATTACAAGAAATTATCTCAGAAGTGAAAACTACTCTGAAGACATAAAAGTAATACTGACTGGATTTCCAGCTGATTGTTCCCCTTAGGAGGTTCTCTGGACCACACCTCTTGCCCTAAGACTGTAGAAATCCCCTTTCACGTGGAAAACCTCTGTTAGGTGCTGTAACATTGCACCCAGTACACTGATACAGACAATTTATCCATAAATTAATTTTCAACACTGTGCATGACCCCTCTTTACCACATTAAACTTCACTATTAATTATATCGGTGGATTGAAGCACTTCTTGAGATTGATGGAAGTCCTTCAGCACAGGTGAAGCTCCCTCAGCATTCTAAGACCCACACAGTGCCATTTTAAGGAGATTTTTATTGAAACAACAACAGCTGTGAAAAAAACCCCAAAAAGAATAAACAAAACAAAACAAAAAACAACAACCAAAAAAACCCAACTAGGCAAGTTTTTGGATGTGGAAACCTCCTACAAGTCTGGTCTTATCTGTAAATTTTATTTTGGGTTGTCTGAAGCTCCTGAGCTTTAGCATTCTCTCAATTTCTGATTTCTCCCCTCATTTTCGGAAGAGCTGGGTGCTGTTCCTGTTTCTCTATAGACTCAAAGATTAGCAGCAGGGGCACAAAAGCAGCTAAATCAGCTCCAGCTCCAGCCCCAGCAAGCGTGGGTTGAAGGTCACCCTCCTGTATTCCCACCGGGGCAGGAAGGCAGCTGAGCAAACACCTAGTCTTGCATTTTGTTCCTATTAAAATCTCAGCTCTAAGACTGCAGGTCCTGATGTACACCTTTCGATTTTATCTGTGCAGAAGGAGCATACTTATTTGTTTATTAGAGGCAAAAGCAGTTGAGTTGCTCCTGAATACCAAGTGCTGCTCTTTCCTGAGGTTGCCAGCAGGGTGGGTGTGTACCACAGAGGAGCATACTTGATCCCAAGCTCCTGTGCACTTCACATCCCTCCACAGCCTCGTGTGTTCCAGCTCCGCCAGATTTTATCTGTTTAACGATGTGTGAGAGTAATCCAGCACAGGAAGGACATGGAACTGTTGGAGCGAGTCCAGAGGATGCACCAAGATGTTCAGAGGATGGAGCAACTCTGCTGGGAGGAAAGGCTGGGAGAAGTGGGATTGTTCAGCTTGGAGAAGAGAAGCTTTAGGCTGACCTAATTGTGGCCTTCCAGTGCCTGAAGGAGCTGGCAAGAAACATGGAGACAGACAATTTACAAGGGTCTGGAGTGACAGGACAAGGGGGGAATGGTTTCCCACTGCCAGAGGACAGGGATAGATGGGATATTGGGAAGGAATTCCTTCCTGTGAGGGTGGTGAGGCCCTGGCACAGGGTGCCCAGAGAAGTTGTGGCTGCCCCATCCCTGGAAGTGTCCAAGGCCAGGCTGGATGGGGCTTGGAGCACCCTGGGCTAGTGGAAGGTGTCCCTGCCCATGGCAAGGGGGAGAACAGGATGAGCTTTGAGATCCCTTCCAACCCAAACCATTCTGGGGTCTGTGGTTCAGATCTTCACGAGCCATTGGTCTTTGATGAGCACCCTGGATTTCACTGTCACAAGCAGCTCCTCATCCATCCCCCTTCCCACCTGGCCGCTGCACAGCCCTCATGGAGCAGCTGAGCATGGATAACAGCTGAGGAGATACAGGTGATGAGCATATCTGATCAGAGCCCAGAGGTTTTTGCTGTCTCTCAGGCATTTTTAGAGAAGAAATGGAACTGAGGATATGCTGGTTTGGCAGGTCAAAGGGAGAGGAAAGAACTGCCAAAAGTGTCACCATGGGACCTGTCATTGTGATAATGTTTTGTGTGGTGTCAGGGCAAAAAAGCGTGTAGCTTGTTCAGATTTTCCCTCTTAATTTACATAATCTTTTAAAAATCTTTAAAGGAGAAATCACTTGCTACTTCTCATTCAAACTTCAACTGCTTTTGTGTAATAACTCTCCTTTTCCTCTATGGGAGAAAACCTATAGGAAGAGGTTTTTACAGCGTTCACTGCTGTCCCCACCAGGCTGCCTTCGCGAGCTGGAGAGCTAAACTCTCCTCATGTGCTAAATTAAAACTTTAATCTCCTCCTAAATTCCCCTTTTCATCTGCTTAACAGTATTCTGCTCTTTCAGGGAGCTTCTGAGGAAGAACAGAAACAGAACGACTGATATTAGGACCCATCACAAGGCCGCACTTGCTTTTTTCCTATGAATTACCCCAAAAGTTATTTGGCAATATTGTAACAGCCACAATAACAAGTTTTATTTAGTTTTAGCCATTTATTGCTCCCCCAGCTTTCACTGTTCTGGTTCCTTAGAGCAACCAGTTTGTTTTAATTAAGCTTTGCCTCTAATCAGAGGAAGTTCCAGCTGCCCACCCACCTCTCCAGTGTCTTTCCAAATCCAGTTTCCCATCTTCGGACAAAGAAATCTTCATTTACAGCTTTTACCTACAATAAAGACACAACACAGGTGTGTGGTCAGAAGGCTTCAGTTTATTAAAAAGACGAGCATCTGCTTTTCAGAAATATAACAACCACAATCATGCAAGTCTTGGATATGCGCAAGGCAGTCAGAAGACGAAAGACAAAAGCTGCCCAATATGCAGGAGGAACTCAAGCAAACCAAGATAAAAATTAAACCAGTGGTTTGCACTGAACATTAAGTGCCAAATAGTAAAAATTAATTAATTTCTCCAGTGCTTGTGCCATCTCTCAGACTTTTAGTCTTGTACAAAAGCTGAGAGGAAGCCATAAAAAATTGTAAAAAACCCGGCTTGAGTAGGAGGAGCATTTTAACATGAAAATTGAGCTCAGGTCATGTCTGCTCTTCCTCCAAGTACTCTCCATCTTCAGCAGGATCCAGCGGCAGAGGCCGAGCTCTGTAAGGAGTATTATTTCAGAAGCATTAGCAGAACCCAACTCTAGTTTTAAAGGCTAACAAAGACCATTTCCCAAAGCTCATGTGACCCACATGACTTTAATTATCCTCAGACAGCACCTTGAGGCATCAGGACCGACATTGGCTGCTTTATCCCGAGTGCTCCGAGCCCAGATGCAGCTGCAGAGACATTTCTTCCACACCAGAAAGAAAACATCCCACAGCAAGACATCCCTGGATGGTCCCTGTATGTCCTGGATCCCAAGGGCCCCATGCAGGTTCCACACCTTTCTTTGGAAGCTGCATAACTCCCATCTCACACCCCAGTTTCCGCTTGACTAACTCATGGAACAAAAAGCTTGTGCAGTTGAGCGAGTGCAGTTCCTGCTTCTTCCAGAACACACTGGGAAGCTGCAAATTGTTTTGGATGGGGACACTGCGTTCTCTTCTCACCACCTGGTTTTTACTCGGCCCAACAAACTCCACATTAAAGGGATGAAGGTTTTCCTGTGCTACAGCAAACCCTTTCTGTTTCATCAACAGGTGGGATGCACTTAAAAGCCTTTGTCTGCTTGTCCTGCAGGACAGTTTGGGCTCCCCTGGCAGTTTGGGAATATCTGTATTTGGTGGAAAAATGGAGGTTCGACCTAGAATTCTCTATGGAAAACAGAGTGTCTGTAAGACAATATTTTACACTGCTGCCTTTTCAGTCAGTAGCGCAGCCTACAGCTTAATCTCTGAGGTTTCGGCTTGGAAAAGCCATTCAATTTCTGGCACATGGAAGTTGTTAGTGGTCTCCTAAGCTTTTCCAAAACTTCGCTCTGGTGGCAAAGTTATGTCTGAGCACTGAGAACTTGCCTCAACTACCAGTTACTCCACCCATTTTCAGGAACCTCCATGAGGTCCCTGAAAACTTTGCCAGACTTTGCTGAGAAACATCATTTCCGTGAGAATACAAGGTCAGGAGACACACTATCGACTTCTCAGTTTGCTCCTTCAAAGATAAACTGGAGTTTCACAGAGTCACGGAGGAAAAATAACCACAACTTGCTTCCCCAAACTCGTGCCTCTCCTTGCCCCAACACCCACTCCAGGCCGCTAGTCCCGGGCGTGTCTCCGTCAGGTGTCCCGTTCTCCTTGGATGGGCGCTTCAGGAAGTCGCTGATGCCCCTTTGCCAGGCGGGCACCGGCCTCACACAGACCCGGTTGAGCCCCACAGGGCGTCTGTCACCTGCGGGGAGTGCGATGTCAGTCCTGGGGAGGGAGGAGGGAAGGAAGAAGGCAAAGAAGAAGGGAGGGAGGCAAAGAAGAAGGGAGGGAGGAAAAGAGAGAGATGAAAGGAAGGAGAGGGAGGGCCGAAGGAAGGAAGGAAGGAAGGAGAGAGGAGAAGGAGGGGGGAAAGAAGAGAGAGAGAGAGAGGGAGAGAAAGAGGGAAGGAAAAGGAAGGACGTAGTGAGGGAGAGAAGGAGTGAGGGAAGAAAGGGAGGAAGAAGGGCCGAGCCCCGCCGCGCTCACCTCTCCTGCTGGGCAGCGGCGGCCCCGCGCTGATGCTGCTGCAGCCCAGCGCCTTCCGGGGAGCGCGGGCGACCAACACTGCGGGGACAGGGGGACAGCGTGGGGTCAGCGGCAGCACTCGGAACCGGCCCAGCCCTGCTCGCCTCCCCCCGCTCATCCCGTCCCGTCCCGTCCCTTTCCCTTCCCACTCCATTCCAGCCCAATCCCGCGGCCCCGCACCCTTGCGAAAGACGCGGCCGCGCTGCTCCGCCTTGGTCCGCGCCATCCCGGCCCTGCACGGCCCGGCCCCGCCCCGGTAGCGCCGTTGGCCACAGCCCCCCAGTGGAGCGCGGGGCCGCCTCCAGCCCGCTCCCTTTCCCGCTCTCCTCTGCCCGGGCGGGGTATCGGGAAGAAATTCCTTGTGAGGGTGGTAAGAATCTGGCACAGATTCCCCAGATTATCCATGGCTGCCCCGTCCCTGTAAGTGTTCAAGGCCAGGCTGAACGGGGCTTGGATAACCTGGTCTAGTGGAAGGTGTCCCTGCCCGTGGCAGGGGGTTGGAATGGAATGGGATTTACGGTCCCTTCCAAACAAAACTATTCCCAGACTTTGTGAACCGCTTCCGGAACGGTCGCTCCGCGGCCGCGTTCCCGGGGGAAGGGAAGGGCAGAGGAGGGTGTCGGACGGTGCGCCGCCGTTTCCCGTCCCCCGCGGAAGATGGCGGCGCCCAGCGCGCTCCTGGCCTGGTGCGTCCAACACCTGCGCGGGGACTTCGGGCTCGACGTGGGCGAGGAGGTGGTGAGGTGAGCGGGGCCCGGGCCCTCATGCCCTCTGGCAGGAGCCCCTCCGTCCATCACGGAGGAAACAGGGTGTGTCAGAGCAGCTTTCGGGAGTCTGTGCTCGGGGTTGTCGCTCGGGTGGAGATTTGGGGGGAGATGTGGGGTTACGGAATCATAGATTGCTCTTATTGGGAGGGACCTTAAAGCTCATACCGTTCCACCCCCTGCCATGGTCTTACCACGGTCTCCGCAGAAACCTGATCCAAAAAGGAGAGATAAATGACACACCTGTGGATAAATGACACACCTGTGCGATGAGACCAGTGGATTAGACCTCGGAACGTCCGCCCCCTCACTCATTTTTATTTACCGGGCCTCTCGTAGGTACATCTTGTCAATCACAAACGAGGATGAGATCCGGGAGTACGTTGTTGACCTCGTTCAGGGCACCGACGGGAAGAAGAGCTGGTTTGTGGAAGAACTGCTGGCCAGGTGGAGGAAATCTGCCCAGCTGCCCTCCGAGCCTTTCCCAGTATATTGGAAAAAGGACGGTGAGTGGCGCAGAGTGGAAAACTCTCAAATAAACTCTGTTATTGGGGTTACAAACGATTCCACGCCACGAATCCCTATATGGTTACTGGTCCTATTCCTGGCTGTTGGGACAGTTTAGAGCCCATTGTCAGTCACCAAATAAAGTCCGGGGACATCTTTCTCTTGCTGGCACTTATCCAGCCTCTCTTTGTGCTTGCTCACATTTCAGAGGCTTTGGAAGTGCCGCGGGCTGGGGACCAGGGGAAGAAGGGGAAACGCAAAGGGCGGAACAAGCAGGAGGCACCGGCGTACAGCGAGCCCAGTGTTCCCGGGGAGGAGGTGAAAACCCCTCTGGACCTGGCCAAGGTTAGTGTTGGGGGCATGCCAGGGAGGCTGGGGGTCACCGAAAAGGATTGAAACCTGGGGTCTGGGTAAAGGGGATGTCAGACACTGGTAAGGATGTGACTGAAAAGTGGAAATGAGTGTCCAGGACATGTCAGACTGGGATGCCCAGGTGGGCACTGGTGAGGCCACACCTCAAATCCTGGGGTCAGTTTTGGGCCCCTCACACGAAAGACAGTGATGTGCTGGAGCAGGTCCAGAGAAGGGAACTGAGGTGGGGATGGGGCTGGAGCACCAGGAGCAGCTGAGGGAGCTGGTGGGGCTCAGCCTGGACAAAAGGAGGCTCAGAGGGGACCTTGTGGCTCTGCACAACTCCCTGACAGGAGGGTGGAGCCAGAGTGGGTTGGTATCTGCTCTGAGGGAACAGGGACAGGACAAGAGGAAATGACCTCAAGCTGTGCCATGGGAGGTTTAGGCTGGATATTGGAGAAAAATTTTTTCATGGAAACAGTAGTCAGATACTGGAATGGGCTGTCTGGGACAGTGGTGGAGTCACCATCTCTGGAAGTGTTCAAAAAACCTGTGGATGTGGCACTTGGGGAGGGAGAAAGGAAAGAAGGGAAGGAGGAAGAGGGAAAAGGAGGGAGGGAGAGAGAGAGGAAAGGAGGGAGAGTTAATGATGGGTCTCTGTGATCTTGGAGGGCTTTTCCAACCTAACCATTTCCACGTTTCTATGATATCCAGACTGGGGAGAAAGGTTGTGTCTGTTTGTGTCTATAACTGGGAGTAAAATAATCATCAGGTAGCAAACACGTCAGCATAGATTTTTCTTCCCCCAGAAAGCCTGAAGGGAGAGAGCAGGTGAAGGAAGTCGAGGCTGTAGTTAGGAATAAAAGGGATTTCTTTAAATCCAATATGAGGGTGGGAAATTGAAGCCACTGAGTGGTTAGAACATCCTTTCCTCCTGTGTTTCAACATTCCCAGTCACACTGATTAAAGCATTAATTGGCAACTGAAATATTTCGGAGAGAAACTGTGGAGTAAGAGCATAGAAACACTAAAACCTGAGACATGCTGCTATTCCTGAGTAAGGAGTGGAACTTGAATTTGTGTTTTTAAATGGAACTTTTTGGAGCAGGGAGGCTGCAAAGGCTGAAAGTGTTCGTTAAAGTGTTTATAGGATAAAATACCACGGTTTTGAGCTGGAGGGTTAAAAATGGACAGTGATGTTCCATTTCCTTGCAGTTACCTTCTAACTTAATTACAGTTAAAAAAAACAGGGGAGAAAGATCTGCCAAAGTCATTTTCTCTTGTTTTGGGGTGGCAATGTTTGGATCTGGCAGTGGCACTAAAACTGGGGGGACTGGGAAGGCTTCATCTGCTTGTCACTAAGCCAGGTTGAAACTCAGAGGTGAATCATGAAATCACTGAGGCCAGATCACAGAAGGAGGAGCAGAATTTATTTTACAGCTCAGTACTTAAACCTTCCTGTGTGGAAAACCTCCGCTGAGGTGGCTGTACAGGCCAGGTGGGACCTGGGAGGTGGCATGGCTGTGAGTGCAGCGGGCCTGCTGCCACCACCAGCTGTGTCTGGAGACAGGCACACACAGGGTGCACAGCTACAAACAAGGAGTCTAAGTAATCCTTGGAAATGAACTTGGGAGTAGCTGAGCTGCTGTTTGGAGCTGTTAAACAGGCGTGAGGCTCTGCTGCAGGTGTGGAGCACGGATAGCAGTGCTGGCTGCCCAAACCACAGCAGCTCCAGCTGGCATGGGCAGCAAACCTCGAGTGCATCCTGGTGTCCTTGCTTTGTTTGGATTCCTTGGAGCTCTTCTGGCAGGCCTGAGCTTGTCTTTCCGCTCAGTCTGGGGTCTGGTCCAAGTTTCATTCCAAAGAGGCAGAATAACACTCGTCTGAGCCTCCCAGCCTGCCTGGGGGTCAGCACTGGCTCTCTGCTGCCAGTGCTGCACTGGGAGCACAGTTTGTTTGTTTATTTTTTCCTTCCCAGGCCCAGGAGAGCAGCAGCGGAGTCGGCAGCAGTAGCATCTCCTCTAAGAAGAAGCCCAAGTACGTCAGCCTGTACACGAGGGAGGGGCAGGACAGGCTGGCCGTGCTCATCCCGGGCCGCCATGCCTGCGAGTGCCTAGGCCAGAAGCACAAGCTGATCAACAACTGCCTGGAGTGCGGGCGCATCGTCTGCGAGCAGGAGGGCTCTGGGCCCTGCCTGTTCTGCGGGGCCCTGGTGAGTAACCAGGGAGTTACTGCCCCGCTTGGACCTGGAGAAGTGGGCTGAGTTAGCCCTTCAGATGGAAGTTCCTCTTGCAGAGTTCTAAAGCAGGGAAGGAAAGAACTTCTTAGGAGGTTTCCCTCATAATTTACATGGCTTTGGAGCTTGTCTGGTTTCTGACAGTCTCCTGTGTATCACACCAGTGTCCAAAATCTCTGCAAGGCTTCAGCCCCATCCCGGGCACAGCCCTGGTCTCCTTGCCAGGAGCAGTGTCCTGCCTTTCCTTCAACTCTTGTGCAATATGGATCCTTTGGGATACCTGTTAACAGCTGGATTCAGTTCAAAGGGCACCTTCTGGAGAAAGGGGGCTAGTTATTGGTGGCAGGTGAGAGGAAATTCCTCTTCATGTGACAGGAGAATATTGGTTGGGTAGAACAAAATGTTTTAAAGCAGATTGGTTGCTATTTTGAAAGATCAGTTTAACTCCCAGTGGCCAAGAAGGAGAGAAAACCTCCAAGTTAAGGGTTGTGGTTCTGCCTGGGATGGTTCTGAGCTCATCTCTTGTCCTTTGAGTTTGGTCAGCAACGTCTCCACCCACAGAACAGAGAGAAGCCAAACTCTACATTTCTCTTTTGGTAAAGAACGAGTTTCCAGGGTTCTCCCCATGTCAGTGGGGAAGAGAAGGAGGTGTGGATTGTCACTGCCACTTTAAACAGCCTGAACTGTTGTCCGGGGCTCTGAAACTGGTCAGGCTGTGACATCCTTCCCATGTGATATCCTTCCCAAGCCTTCATTTCGTTCTTTTCCCCAGGTATGCACTAAAGGAGAGCAGGACATTCTTCAGCGGGACTCCAACAAGAGCCAGAAGCTGCTGAAGAAGCTCATGGCAGGTCAGTAGCAATTCCATACCTGGAACAGAATGAATCCAAATGTTTTGTGTGTGTTATTTCCTTCAGACTTCACTAAGCCACTTGCCCTCATTGCTGCCCTGTGTCTGTGGTAGGCGTTAAAGGGATGGACTGAAGTTAGCTCCTTGGATTCTCTGCAAGCCCTTGGCAGCATTCCCGGGCCTCAACAGAGGTGACAGTGGCGAGTGTCAGGTGGCAGTGTGTGCTGTCCTTTCCCCGAGGCTCCAAGGCTGCTCGTTCAGCGTTCCAGAATCAATCACATGAGCTGGATCGTTTTAGCAGTCCTTGAAAATTAGGATAAGCCTCCTCTGGAATGTGTGCCGTGGGAGATGAAGTGCTGCTGTCTGATTTGCTGGGCTTAGGGAGGTGGTGGTTAATATTTCCTAATGGCTCTTCTTGTCTCACGCTTATCTTGGGAGCTAAAAATAGGAACAGAGCCAAGGAAAGCAAGAGGAAATACTGCCCAGTGTCCCCGCGAAGACCTGTGCATTGTGGGGGTGTTTGTCTGAGTTTAGCTGAACTACAGCCAAGGTCGTGGTGTTCTTGGTTGGAAAATACACTTTGCTGAAGAACTGGGAAATAGTTACTCCGGGTCTGGGGGGGAAATATTTACTCCAGGTTTGGGCTTTTCCTTAGAGCTGTGGAGATGGCATGAGGATGGAAGTCCTTGAAAGCGCCAGCCAGGCTGTTCTTGCCTTCCCATACAGATGCTAGTGTACTTCAGGTTCCCTTTTCTTACTTGTTTTATCTCTCTTCCCTCCTGCTCCTGCCAGCTCTTGTATTGTTATCCGTGTAGGTAAAAGCTGGAATGTGGTTTGCTGTTTGTCTTGGGAATAAAAATTGTGGATCAGCGACCAAAGGGAAATACAGGCAATTGTTTCCCTGAGATGAAGGCATTTCCCAGTGTGGTGAAATACACTGTTTTGTTCCATCATGGCTTTGGTTCAAACCTTTTGTGGGTTTTTTTTGGTTGTTCCCTGTTGTTTGGTTGGTTGGGTTTGGGCCCCTTGCCAGGAGGGGTAAGAAGGAAAAGCATTTGCTGGGAATAAATTTCTCCATCTCTGGAAACAGCTGGTTTGGGGAACCTGGTGTGGTGTGTCAGGATAGAATATTGTTTGTGGGGGGCACAAACAACAGCAGAAGGTTCTGGGTCTCCCTGGAATCTGTCCTGGGAAAGAGGCTCTTTGTGGGGGTAACAACATGTGGGGAGGGTTTGGCTTTTAGGAGGGGACTCCTAAAAAAGCAGGGGTTGTTGCTGAAGAAGAAAAGCCTCCAGACCTTAGAGCCCCTCCCAGTGCCTAGAGGGGCTTATGAAAAGGAGGGAGAGGGACTGTTTAAATGGGCAGATAGTGATAGGACAAGAAGGAATGGTTTTAAACTGCAAGATGAGAAACTTAGATTGGATATTGGGAAGAAATCCTTCTTTGTGAGGGTGGTGAGGCCCTGGCACAGGTTGCCCAGAGCAGTTGTGGCTGCTCCGTCCTTGGAAGTGCTCCAGGCCAGGCTGGATGGGGCTTGGATGACCCTGGGCTAGTGGAATGTGTCCCTGCCCATGGCAGGGGGTGGAATGAGATGAGCTTTAAGGTACCTTTCAACCCAAACCGTTCCATGATTCTGTGACTCAAGGCCTGTGGTTGGCGATGGGAGGAATTTTGACTGCCTGAGTTGTTAGGGAAGGGCTTGAAGGAGAACCAAAGACCAAGAGCTTCTCCCTAAACTCTACCCAGACTTTGTCACTGTGATATTTAAGTGATTCCTCCTCTTTGGATGAAGGAGTCTGTGAAATAGACTTGAGGGAAAATTGTGGCTTCAACCTCCATGGAAAGATGCTGATCTTGCTGCAAAGCTATACTTTTAGCTCCTGGGATGGCGTTTAGTTCAGGGGGCATTTCTGCAGCCTGGCCCACCCGAATGGCTTTAACCCACTGACTGCCGAGCTGTGGTTTGTTTTGTTTCTCAGGTGCTGAAAGTTCAGGGAATTTGGATGCCATAAGCAAAGGCTTGCTGCCTCACCAGGAAGCGAGACTCAAATCAGGCCTGGAGATGGCTGTGAAGCACAAAGACAAGTTGTTGGAATTTGACAGAACAAGGTAAGATACCACGTGGGAGACCGTCATGAATAGCATGAGTGACCTGGCAGGTGAGGTGTGTTTAGCCAAAACATTGGGAATTCCTTCTAAAACCCAGACTGCAGCCACAGACACCTGAATTATGGCATTTGGTGGGGCAAGAGTGAGTCTCTGGAATGGATCCCGTTAGGGTGTCCTTGCTTTTTGTCCCTGACAGTCCAGCTCTCCAGAGAGATGGGAAAGGAACAGGTTGGAGGGTGGGTTTAGGGCTCTGCCATGGTCCCACTGTGCTCATCTTCTCCTGTGGGGGTTGTTCTCCCAGCGTGCGTCGGACCCAGGTCATTGATGACGAGTCGGATTACTTTGCCACAGACTCCAACCAGTGGCTCTCCAAGCAGGAAAGGGAAGCGCTCCAGAAGAGGGAGCAGGAGCTGCGGGAGCTGCGCCACGCCTCTTGGCTTGCCAAGAAAATCACCATCGACTTTGCTGGCAGGCAGATCCTGGAGGAAGACAACAGCATGGCTGAGTACCACAGCAAGTGAGTGAGGGCTGGCATCGCGCCTGAGAGCAAGGAGGTGCAAATCCTTATGGAGAGTGGTCTGACATGCCTGTTAAAGCTGCCTGGGAAAGAGGTGTTGCAGAAGGCCTGTCTCAACCAATTCAGCTCAAATTCACACCAAGCTGAGTTTCTGCGGTAGAGAGCAGTGGCTGCTCCAATTGGAAATCAGACCGAGCAAGGAAATCGCTTAGCTGGGGGGAATGGGGCAAAAGATGCTTTGGATCGGAGTGTGTGGGGAGAAGGGAGATATTCCCAGGGAAGCAGGGAATGTTCATCTCTCTCATTTGTGCTTGCAGACTGGATGAGACCATTGAGGCCATGAGCTGTGGTGCGCTGAGTGAGCCAGCCAGGAGCCCTGGGGCAGAGATGACACCAAACTCTGGGGTTTTGGTGAATCCTCGTCTCCTCCAGCCTGCTCCTTTGGTCAGTGGGGCTTCAGTGGTTTATTCCAGAGTAGTGGCTAATTTTGGGAGAGTTGAGCTTAAGAATTGTCAATTCCAGCACGCCTGTAGTACCCCAAAGGATCACAGGATGGTTTGAGTTGAAAGGGACTTTAAAGACCATCTCATTCCACCCCCTGCCATGGGCAGGGACACCTTCAACTAGACCAGGTTCCTCCAAGCCCCATCCAGCCTGGCCTGGAACACTTTCAGAGATAGGGTGACTTCTCTAGACAACCTATTTCAGCCTCTCACAACTCTCACGGTAAAGAGTTTCTTCCCAATATCCAGTCTAACCCTGCCCTCTGCCATTCCCCCTGTTTCCCCTTATTTCTCACCCCCTCTTTCCTCCCCCGTGTCCCTCACTGGCCATCTCAGTTTGGGACAGAGAAGGTTTGCCAATGCCCTGCTCCTGGTGGGTTGGTTTATTGGAGTTTTAGCCTCCCGCCTCCTTTTCAGGAATGCAGAAGAGTTTCTGAGAGTCAGCCTAAGGCCGTGTCACCCTTTCAGCTCTATTTTATGAAGCCTTTTCTGCCACATTCCCATTTTCAGAAGGGCATAAGGGTAATGAAGGAAAACTTCAAATAGGATTTGCACTTGATATACGTTATTCCTGGAGAAGTGCTAACCTTTTCCCTGTTTCTTTTGAACACTCTCAAGTGGGTGGACCAAAGTGGTTTGCTCCCGCAAAGGAAAACTGTTAATTCTATGGAGGCTGGAAGTGAGTCTGGCTTGGAGCGGAACAGGCTGCGGATTCAGGACCGAGAGCTGCAGGAGATCTCGGATGATGGTTGGTGCCTCAGCCTGCACCAGCCTTGGGCTTCCTTGCTTGTGAGAGGAATCAAAAGGTGAAGGTATCCCAGGCAGCTCTTGCTCCACGGGGGAGGTGGGAAGTTGTGTTCCTCGGGGGATCTCTGTGGACCCACTGGCTCTGTGCAACAACTGATACCTGTGATAGCTCCAGGTGTGGAAGCTGTGCTTACTCTTCCAGTGTGATAATGGGCTGAGGAGCTGGAGAACCTCTTTTTTTGGGGGGGATAGTACTTAACCTGTAAGGGACAAGTTTCTTTGCAGTGGGTGAATGTACAGAGAGGCTGAGATGTCACTGCTATAGTTGGGGCGTTCCTGTGTGGAATTTGAAAAGCAAATAAGGTAATTATTTGAAATATGTTCTGGGTGTTTGTTCAGCATAAAGAAGGCAACAGTGGCACCAGGCTCTGTTTAAGAGAAACCCAACCCTTGCCACTACCTTCCCCCTCTGGGCTGGGAATTGGGTTACAAAAGGAAGCTCCTACTGTTAATAGTGAACAAAAAATCTTCTTTAGCCTTTTTTTCCCTTTACCGCATTTCTCATTTTTCACTTCCCAAGCTAAAGATGCTGTAAGTCTTAATGTGCTCAGATTCTGCATCCAGGTGTTCTGGGGATGCTCCAGCCGCTCTGGTACAGCTGCAGAATTCCAGGATCTCCAGATAACTGTTCCATGCAGAGACCTAGTCCCTTATTTTTCCCTTGATTGTTCTGTGTGGCTTTGGGAGCTTGTAAGGGACTTTTGTGAGTGGATTGTCCTGCATATGTGTTGTGCTGGCCCTGCTGGGGATTGATGTCCTCTAAAGCCCCAAGGACACGCTCTGCTTTATTTGTGACATTGTTTTTTTCCTCTCTCAGCTTTTCTTTGTGGTCCTGGCACATTACTTGAGTCGGGATAATCAGGGCAAAGCTTAGCAGCAGGAATTGGCTATGTTTGAGTGAAAAATCTGTCCATGTGGGTGATTCCTGCTGGAATTTTAGTCCTAAATTTTCCTCTGTTCTTTAGGGTGGAGGGCAGGACCTGGTACACATCTCATCGAGGGAGGTTATGGATTGCAGCTACTGCTAAAAGACCTTCCCCTCAGGAAATCTCTGAACTGGAGGCCACCTACAGAATGCTGCTTTGGAAAGGTGAACTCCTCTCCCTGGTTCTTGGAATGATTTGGTACATTGAGCCACGTAATGAGCAGTGTCAGAAATCCCTCTCTGCTGAGTAGGGAAAGCTATATATAAAATTAAATTTCCCCGCCTTAGTCCTTCATGGGGAAGATCGTGACCTGGAAAAGGCACAAAAAAGTATTAAAATTGCTGGATGTATTCTTGTGCCTCAACAAGTAGAGGTGCCTGGAGGAGAGGGAAGGGCACCTGGGGGTTGGAAGACCCCAGCTGTGTGTGGGAATATGGGCTCCCTGAAGAGATGTTTCTTTTTCTGCAGATGTGGAATTTCCAAGTGATTATCCCTCAGGATGCCTCCTGGGCTGTGTGGACGTGACTGATTGTTTATCACAAGAGCAATTTCAGGAGCAGGTGAGTACAGAAAGGAACCTTTCCATGCTTGCATTAACCAATGGGTTTTTAAAGTGATGGAACTTGCCTCTGGAGAAGACATTGAGTGGAAATTTTAGATTGTGTTGAGAAGACACAAGTTATTGCAGGGTTTGTGTGGCAGAGGACATGAGGGGGTCTGGCAACTCAGGACAGCATGGAAACGTGGAGAAAACTGCAGCAGTGGTGGTGCTGTGCTGTGGGACCTTGTCCCTGCCCTGTGGTGCTGGCAACACTGACTGCCCTGGTATAGTAGAGGGTGGCTTGGCCCATGTGGAGTGATTGTGGTCTGTAGCTGCTGGATCTGCCTGGTGCTTCTTCCAGGAGCTGGAGGTCACAGTGGCCTCACTGATGGTGTCACACTGGCCTAGCTGGTAAGTGTTGTGCCCTGGTTGGGGCACTGAGTGACCCGGAGAAGGAGCCATGGGAGGAGGTTGACTCTTTCCCATCAGGGAGAATGGACAGGAGAGCCACAGGACTACCTGGAGAGAAGCAAGGCTAGAAGCAGGAGTCTTTTGGGAAGTCTCAACCTGTACAAGTCCATAGGTGATGATGGTGTGTGTCCAGATGCGCTGAGAGCATTGGTAGGTGGCCTTGTGAGGCCACTCTTGCCTTGGGATGGTTATGGAAACCAGGAGAGGAGCCTTGGTTACTGTTGCTCCCGTGGTTAGAAAGGGAAGAAAGGATGATCTGGACACTTCAGGCCCGTCAGCTTCACCTTGGTCTCTTGGAACCTCGTGGAGAGATTGCTCTTGGAAGCCAGTTTTGGGCATATGGAGGAGGAGGACATTAGGAATAGCCAGTGTGGATTTTCCTAAGGATAAACTTATGCTTGACTAACCTGATGAACTTCTTGGAGTGGAGAGTATCTATTAACCTGCTGTCCTGGAGCAGGCACGAATCCCAGAGGAGTCATAAGCCAGTAGAAGTGATTATTCATCTTTGCATTGGTTAAACCACATCTGGAATGCTTGGGTCACCATAAAATTGTTGATAAACTGGAGCAAATCCCATGAAGACCACAAAGGTAGTTGGGGGCTGGAGCCCTGTGAGGAGAGGCAGGAGACAGAGACATCTTCCACTTCCTGCAAGGAGATTATTGGGAGACAGAGCCGGGCTGGGTGCTGACATACACGGCAAGAGGGTCATAAATTGATAGGGGAGGGTTCAATGTGGCTTAAAGAACAAATTATCATAAGGATGACCCAGCAGTGGGGCAGGCGTTGCCCAAGGGGTTGGACAGTCTTCACCTGGGAAGATTTGCAAGACCCAAGAGGACAAAGCCATGGGCAGCCTCACCTGAATTCAGTGTTGGCCCTGCTTTGGTTGGGGGACCTCCTGAGGCCCGAGTCTGATGCTGTGACTGACTCCATGCCCAAAATCTGGAGCAGGAGCTTTCCTTGAGGTGTGTTTTGTGGACTTACAAAACCTGCACTTAGCACCAAGTACAGCACGGCTGCTCCTGACCCCATTTCATCCCTATTCACTCCACTGCCCCTTGTGTATGTCAGATTTGGTCTGGTGGGAATCACCAAACCATGTAAGGCTTGGTAGTGAACCATCACCATCTTGTGAGGTGGAATAGATGGATTCCTTGGGAAGGAATCCACCAGGATGATCTTGCTGTGATGAGCTGGAGAGGCAGCAGGAGTTTGGGCTGTTTCTCAGGAAGTGCTCCTCTGGCTTTCCCAAACCCTGTGAGGTTTTTAGCAGGGAGAGATGTCTGGAAAGACAGAGAGTATACTTCTGGTGAGGTTGTGTCTGTTAATCACGGGAGGAAGGCAGAGGTTGGAGTATGAGCAGCAGAGGGAGCTTTGGGACTGGAATACCATGAAACCTACAGGAGTATTTGGCATTGTATGGGAACAAGGCTTGGGAGAGAGAGAGGAAGGGACACCAAGGCCACTGTTGGGATTTTCTTTTGTAGCATCCATTAATTTGCAGTTTGGGCTTCAGTGGAGATTCCTGTCCGTCTCCTGCTGTCTGTAACAGTGGTGGAAAAATAGATGCTGGTCTCTTACAAGTACTTTTCTGTCTGTCACAATCCCTCCTCTTCTTTTGTGGATGTGTTCTTCAGGCATTGGTAGAATGGCTGTGACACCATCTCTGATCTGGGAATTGTGCTGTAGGTAACCAGCTTTAATCTTCCCATGAAGGACCCTCACAATTAGCCACGTTCTCTGGAAACCTCTTCCAGTTTGCTGGCACCGCTTGGCTGCAGAGGCACCGGAGGCAGAGCAGTGTATTCCAGGAGCACCATTATCCAACCTGTTAATGACAGATTTCCCTTTCTCCTCAATGCTGTGGCATTTCCCGGGTTGCATTTCTCTGGCTTTTTGCAGCTCCTGTATTGGAAACTACTTATAATTCCTAATTTCCTGCCTTTTTACAGTGGTTTTGTCTGTTTTTCCCAGAATTCCTTTAAGCAGCACCAATTTCCCTTGCTTGTGAGCTTAAATCCAGAGATCTGAGCCTTTCTGCAGTTGCTTTCTGAGGAAATGTCTGGTTCTGTGGGTTCTTAGGAGCAGCAAGTGCATCTGAAGGAAGCTGAGCTGAATTTAATTGCAAATGTCAGCAAGATGACAAAGTGTGCAGCACCAGCTCAGAAATCTGAGTTGGATCTCACTGGGAGTAAGAAATTCCTGTTGCTCACGTGGGTGTTTTAGCCCGGGTTCATCAGCAGCGTCAGCGCTGTGACCCAGCCGTTTCCCGGTGTGCGAAGACTCCTTGTAGCTCAAGGAGAGAGGCATGGAACATGATGCTTTTTCACCACTTAGGGCGTGCAGAAACATTGGATATTTTCAAGGAATGTGTGAGCAGGAGAGGGGAGGTGATGCAGAGCAGAGACCTCTCGGGGACTGAGCTGCCGTGGAGCTTTTCCAGGCGCTGTGCTTTGACTCACACCTCTCCTCCTCACCACCTCCCATTGGAGGCTCCTGCATGTTCCAGAAGAAATCATTTCACAAGTGCAGGGCAAGCCTTGCTTGCAGGTTATACCAGCCTCTCGAGGATGAAATAGTTCCTGGCTTGCTCCTGGTGTTTTGATGGTGATCCAGTGTTTTTTGGCAGCCACAGAGGCTTGGTTCTGTGACTATTTGTTCCCATAGGCAAGGGAGACTCTTCCTGGTCTTAGGTCTGTTTTTCTTTGTCCTGGGGGTGTTCACCTGGAGAAGAGAAGGCGCCGAGGAGGCCTCAGAGCTCCCCCCCACCCCCGTGCCTAAAGGGGCTCCAGGAGAGCTGGAGAGGGACTTAGGGAGTGCCAGGACATGGGGGAATGGCTTCCCACTGCCAGAGGACAGGGATAGATGGGATATTGGGAAGGAATTGTTCCCTGTGAGGGTGAGGAGGCCCTGGCACAGGTTGCCCAGAGAAGCTGTGGCTGCCCCTGGATCCCTGGAAGTGTTCCAGGCCAGGCTGGATGGGGCTTGCAGCAACCTGGGCTAGTGGAAGATGTCCCTTGGGGGTGGAATGGCAGGGGGTGGAATGGGATGAGCCTTAAGGTCATTGCAACCCAATCCAGTCTGTGATTCCATGGTTTTGTGGTCTGTCCCCACTGTGACTCTCCCAATATCTCTCAGCCCTTTCACTGCTGTCACCCACTCCCTGTTTAGCACTGTCTGCAGATTTAATTTCCCTTGCAGTTTGCATCCTCTCTCGGGTTGCTAATGAAGATGTTGTGGCACCCCGCTGGTATTTTTCTATCATTATCCTCATTTAATTTTATTTTTTTCACACTTGTGCTCAAAAAACCAAAATTAAGCAATGCTGCCCAAGCAGAGTCAGACCCATTCCCTGCCAGAGGTCTTGCATTCTGACCAGGGAGGGGTTATTTATCCACATTTTTACTGCACTTGTAAGCCTGGCCTTTCATCACCGCTTAGAGGGGGCAGTCCTACCTTCCTCTGCCCTACCTGCAGCATTTGAGGCCTGACTGACGTTGTTGAGATGGTTTGCAAATCCTGAGGACATGTGAGAAGTGATGGTGGAACAGGATCTGGAGTGCTGAAGCGGGCAGGGAGCAGAGGAAGAGTAGAGATGTCTTTGGGATTAGGTTCAGTGGCACATCAGGTACCGTAATCCCAGCTGTGCTGCCTATTGCATGAACTAGTTAAATCTGCTCCTCTGGGTCTCTTTCCCACATGGAAAATAAAGCAGTTCTTCCAGCCAGAGCTTATTTACACCACATTTTACTGCTCAGAGCTGTGATCTTTGGCTTGAAGCTGCTCTGTCAGTAGAAGTTGTGTTCAGGTAGGAGGGTCCAGCCCAGGTATCCAGCGTCACCTGCTTTGTGCACAGGGAACCAAAGCAGGAGCTGCTTCCTGACCTCAGCCCTGGTTGCCTGATGCCTGGAGATCCCTCTGAAACCTCAGGATTTCCAGTTGAGCTTTTCACATCTTGCCCCTCCTCAGAGTGCATTCTGGGCTCATTTCCTTCTCTCCTTGGCAGCAACCCAAAAATCCCTGCTCAAGAGCAGAATGATCCCTTTGTTACACTTTTCAGCTAGAGGTGACCTGGAAACTTTTTTCCCCCTTGGAGATCCAGGCCTTCACTACGGCTTTTCCCTGCTCCGGGGCTGACGTCACCGACACCTTGGGCAGAGCAAGGAGCTGCCCTTGTTTTCCTGCACGAGGTGTCAGTGACTTCAGCAGCGCCCACTTGGGATCTGTGGGATGGGGCAGGCAGGGCTTGGCACAGGACTAAAGCCGTCGGGGAGGTGTTTACATTGATGCTATTTCCATGTGCTCTGAAGTCCATGTTCATTTTGCTAATGACTTTGATCTGAGATACTATTTAACTGGAAAAAGAGCATTTCCTGCTGCTGTTTTGGTGGTTGATAGGTGTGTTTGGCTTATTTTGAGTGCAGACACACACGCCAATATCTGGATGGAGCTATTATACTGGGCTGAAATATTGGCTAATTATGTTTGATGAGAGTTAAGTGTTTTTTTTTCATTTCTAGGTGATCACTTAGTGTCCTAAATCTGCACAGGGGAACGCGTAGAAGTTATTTTTGTGCCACGAGATTGCAACTATCATTTAAATAGGCTCCAGCTTTCCCACTCAGGAAATTTGGGTTTAAACTCTTGGCCTCCTCTTCCCTCCCTGGTGAAAAGACGAACAAAAACAAATGAGGCTCATGTGCCCAGTGTGTAGGACTCACTTTAGATTCTCAAACAAGAGTGAAGAAGGGTAGAGACTTTCTATATTTAGACTCCAGAAGGTGCCTCTTTAGATTATCTCCAGGTAAAGGAACAATAGCCCTCTGGGAATATTTTCCTAAGGAGTTAATGAGAGGGAGAAACACAAACATAGAGACATTGATGTGTACTTCTAAGAACAGTGTAAATGCATAGAAACTTTTTATGGGACCTGGTCCCTGAAGGAAAGGTTTCCTAGTGCTGGCTCCGAGTGAGACAAATGCCTGTTTGTCTGGTGCTGTGGCTGTCCTGGCACCTTCCTCGCCTCCACCACCGAGATGTTTGCCTTCTCATTCCTGAGGCACCTCTCCCAGTGAAGGATTTTTAGCTAGGTCAGATACCCTTCCTTCTGGAGCAGTCTACGTGGCTGTTAATGATTGCAGTCCATGAAAGGCCTTTGAACTTTACAGGTCCCTGCATTCTCCTGAGCTGAATTTGACTTTCCTGTGTAGCCAGATGCCAGATCCAGTGGGTCAGGCATTAGGCTGGCTCACAGGGTGATGCATCTCTTTAATTCAGGTTCTCACCCCACAAAATCCTCTGATTCGTGGTTCTGGGAGCAGATCAGGAATGCAGCTGGTTTGGATTAGAGACGGTAAGAGACGGGGGAGTTTTTCCATATGGGAAGTGCTTTGGTTTTCATCAGAGGCTTTTCTGAGGCTCCAGCTGCCTTGCATAAGCCAGCAGGTTTGCTCAGGCCACTGCTCAGGCTGTTAAGATGAAGGAGAGATTGTCACTTGATGATGATTAATTTAGGAATGCATTAGCATGCCAAAGAAATCGAATGATAGAGGCCTGCTTGCCCTCTCCTCTGGTTTCCTAGACCCAGGGGAGAAAGCGAAGCCAAGGCTGAAGCATATGACTTAATTAATGATGACTGTGGACTTTGCCTCTGCTACCATTTCTTTACTCACGAGCTGGCAGGGCCTCTTCCCTCGCTCAGATGTGGTCACTGATACTTGCTGCCTTCTCAGTGTTTGGGTTTTATTTAGTCCTGAAACTGAAGGTTAGATAAAACCGACCTGGAGCCCCAGGTCAGGTGCCCCGCTGCTTCCCTGTCCAGGTTGAGCCGTGACCACCCTTTCCCAAATGATGTGTCAGCTGCAAAATACAGCCCCCACAGAACATGTAGAGTGCCCAAGGACTCTGCTTGCTCAAGCTTTTGTTGGTGTGTCATTGATTTCCTAACCCTGAACAGACCGGTTGCTCCGATTTGTTTCCTGGTCCTGTGAGAAATCCCATCCCGTTTGAGGAGTTGAATCAATCCTGGGAGCAGCTGCCGGGATCACGCCTCCTTTGGGAGCAGCAGCAAGGGTCAGCATGAGGAGAGACAGCTGCCCAAGTGAACCAGGGCAGGGACACAGGTGCGCAAGGCATGTTCCCAAAGTTTGGGTTTTTCAGCTTGGTTGCGTGTCCTACCCCTGTGCTTCCGGCTCTGATTTTGGAAGGACTTTGTGAAGTTGCTTGAAGTCTGACTGTAGCCAGGCGCAGATCCGTGAGGTGCCCTGGTTCCCCTTGTCTCCTCCTCCCCATTGCTTTTCCCTTCTCTTTGCCGGGTCTGTCCAATGGTGTGGGTGGTGGGGCCGCGTTGGAGCTGAGCTTAGCCCTGCTGTCCCTTGGCACAGGGGGATGAAAACAGCTCTTTCAGCCTAGTACCTTCCCAAATATGTTTCCAAGTCCACCCAGTTTCTCCTGAACTGGTCGTCAGGCGCTCTATAAACACGTCCAGCCGTTCTAGGGTTTGCCATGGGCGGGTGCTGTCCTGCGCTGGGATTTGAGCTGCACGGGGGTGTTGGTGGCTGTAGGTCCTGCGATGCCGGTTCAGGCAGAGCTGGGGGGCGCAGCGGCTGTTGCTGGCACTGCTGGCTCCTCTGGGTCTCCTGTGGACTGGAGCCCTGGCAGACTGCTCCGAGTGCACCAGCACAAGTTTGAATTTTAAATCTACATTTCGAAGTCCTGTTAATACTTACTGTGTTTTAATTGCTTCCCCTGCCCTTCAAATCAAAGTACAGCCTGTGGTGTAGGAACACCACGATGAGAGCCGGGCTCCGGGCTGGAGGCGGAGAACACCCACCGGATGGATCCGCCCAGCCAGGGAAGGATCCCGCGGCGATCCCAGCCTGCTGAGCCTGGATCTGGTTGCATACCAGCCAGGCATGCGAGGGGCAGAGCAGCCGAGGGCTGCCAGGCATTGCGGTGGGAAGAAGGGGAAAGGAAGGGAGGCAGGCTCACAAAATTCCTTGTGCATCCTGGTGCAGGGAGCATGTGCCAGCACATGAGCTGCCAGCAGCAGCTGTAAGCGCTCAGGAACAGCAGGGAGGATGTTGACTGCAACAATGCATCAAGGCTGTGGTTTGTAACCTCAATAGTCAGGCAGTTAACTTTTTTTCTCTTTTTTTTAACAAAGACATTTTGATTGCCAAATCCATAACCATTAGCAGCTGTGGTTTCGAGCTGTTCCTTCCTCACACGTTGCAGTCTAGACCTGACAGGCTTTCAAACAAAAGTTTGGCTGACAGCTTTTGTTTGGATTTCTTTGTGATCCTACTATTTTTCCTTCTTTTCGCATTCTGTTGATTTGGATTGCGTATCCCTTTGCTAACACAGCCTCTGTGGAGCAGCTCTGCTGCATCCCCGAGCTCTTTCATGGCCAAGGACAGCTTGTAGTGTTCCTTGGGTGCATGTTCTGGGTGTTTCTGCCTCAAGCTAGAAAATTTGGCATTTCTAGAAACTTGGATCTGCTTTTGGGTTTCTGTTTAGGAAAATGTTACGTTTCTCATGGGCCAAAGGCTGGTTGGCCTATGACCTTAAACGATGGTGCTTGAGAACGTGCTTAGAGTTGGAAGTGTGATGCAAGATGGTGTCATGAGGGGGATCAAAGCTTGGAGTGAAGCGCTTGGTGCTCTGCAAATGCTTTCTGGGGTTGGAGGGCTGAGTCAGGAGGTGACACAGCAGTGGTAAACCTGGATCTGCTGTTCACAGTTGGGTGTCACCTTCAGGTGAGTGTGCCCTGGAACACTCAGGGTGAAGGCTGTGTTGGGAAAATTGGCTGGATAACTCCCTAAAGGGAATGTCCTTGTAAAGAGATGATGGAGACCACTGCTGTCGGAACAACAGACAGGGAACTGATGCTCCTAAACCACTCTCCTTGGAAAAGTGACAGGCCAGATGCGGCTTGGGCACAGTGGCACCCACATCCAGTCAAGCATCATCTCTCATTTTTGATGGCTTCATTTCTCCTGGGTCCATGTGTTCGTGGTGCAGGCATTGCTGCAAGTGCCCCTATTTGGCTGCAGCACCCCTATCAGTCCCAAAAAGCTGCCCATTTTCTTTTCGCTCTTGCAAACCACTGAAGAAATATTTTCTAGCTGGATGGTGAGCAATTTCCCTCCGGAGAGAACGAGAAAATGGCTGTTTAGTAGTTAATTACCTGTTACGTTGCTCTGACAGCGATGAAGCTTATGAGGCATGAAAGAAGAGCAGATCCGCCTGTCCCACAAATCACCAAGAAAACGGGGTGGAGGAAGTTGGGCTCCCAGGGGATCTCTTTCATCCCACTCTTCTTTTTGCACGTGGCCAAGGGGTGTCTCCAACACCCAGGAAGAGCCTAGTGTGTGTTTCTGCCTGCTGGGGGAAGCTGATTTATTGCCACTGCTGGTTCCAGCAGCCCTGCTTTTTCAGAGGGGATGCTGCCTCCACCAGGACGATTTTTTTTCCCCTTTGAATGCATTTTATGGTGAACTCTCTTGCCAACACATGAGCTCTGCTTGCTTTTATTCTTTCCAGACAGAATTGCTTTCCAGTGCTGCCTCTTTTATTCCGAAGCTCTTGGAAAGCAGCAGGGAAATGAAGGCTGGAGCGGGTGTCCTGGCCCGGCACTGCCTGGCAGAGCGAGCCATGTTTTCCCTGTTGTTCGCTGAGGAGCCCCGCCAGGAAAATGATTCACCCCTTTCCATTATGAACCTTGCAGAGCATCTCAAGCACCTCCTCGCTGCTGTTGCCCTCGGCAGCTGTAAGATGGAGAGAGTGGCAGTGACCGGGGGAAGGACCACAGGTTCCAGCGTGCAATTCTCCGCCACGCTCCTGCTGACCGGGATGTGCACTTCATGGCAAGGAAAGCAGAGAGCTCAGGCTGCACTGCAGGGCTCCGTAGGCTGGCGTGTGTGAAACTGGGGCTGTTCCCACCCCTTTGTGTCCCGAGGCCTTAATGAGAGCAAGAATGCTCCTGGAGGGTCGCTAAAGAAGCTGCTGGGAGTGCTCAGGCTTTGTGTTGCGCAGAGCTGCTGCTCTGTGCACGCGGTGCCTTTGTTCCTGCGTCGATGCACCGGAGCAGAGCTCATCTCGTTAGTGATGGTTTGGCTTCCCCCCAGCCAAACCTGGGGGGGTTTTCCTTCTGCTCTTTCCATTCCCTTGCCTTCGGGTCGCAGCAGTTGGGTTCAAGCCAGTGCAGCTTACTGGGGAGGGGTGCAGCAGTCAAGGGGTTTGGGATGGCCTTTCTCCATGTGTTTTTCTCCTGTGGAGATGGAATCAGGATGAGCAAAGGGTCCCAAATGCTGCGTTGGTACCAACAATGCTGGGTGAAGCCTGCATGGCCTTGGCATCCTGCTGCAGGCTTTACCTAAATCGGGAAAAAAAAAATTAACAGATTGGCGTGGGGGGGGAAATATAGCAGGAATTTTTTTTTTCTCTGGTGTCAGAGAAGGTGGGTTCATGTCTCTGCTGGCTCTGAGCTGGCTCGTCCCCTCCTTTGCTCTTTTGCTGTGGGCTGTGGAACGGGAGGCTGGCAGCCCTGCTGCTATTCCTGGTGGTGACAAGCTGGTGATGGGAGACGAGGGATGGCAAAAACAAAGTGTAGGGAACATTCATTAGCAATTATCCCTGCTTGCAGCTTGAGCTGGGTGGCTGTTGGGGACATCTGATAGCCACTTAATACATGTTTAAAGCACTGGCTCTGGCGTGAGGGTGGGTCTGGTGGCCGGTGTTTGGAGGAGCCCAGCGCTTGGCTCCCTTTTCCAGCTTCATTTAACCTCAAGCTCTTCCTGCGGGTGTTAAGCTGCCTTGAGATCTGCTTTTCTCTTCCCTCCCACTTAATCTTCTCACAGCCAGGATCTTCCAAACCTGTTAGCAGCAAACTGAAGCCCAGCTGGAGAGGTGGGCCGAGCAGGGGGGGCAGTGGTTGCGTGGAGGCCGTGTGTGGAGCGTGTCTGTGGGGTATTGGTGCGAAGCAGTGGGAGGAGCAGCTCTTGGTGAGCCATGTCGGCTGTTTGCAGCCCACAGAGCCCACTGGCCTCCCACCTGCCTTATTGCCAGCCGGCTACAAGGTGGCAGAAGGTCTGAAAGGAGGCCGAATCATTTTTTTCACACTGTCGTTGTGTTGCGTAACCCCTCTCTTTCGAGCTTCCCTGCTCATCCGCAGGATTAGAGAAGGATGGGTTTGCTCCTTCTTGAGGGATAATCTGGCCTCTGGACTGTGTTTGTTGTAGCCA
Organism: Oreocharis arfaki; assembly: GCA_013398015.1. Lineage (NCBI taxonomy): Eukaryota > Metazoa > Chordata > Aves > Passeriformes > Paramythiidae > Oreocharis > Oreocharis arfaki. The sequence continues at coordinate 10,680 of VZRR01014444.1, read as the reverse complement.
CCTTCTCCTAAATGCCAGGTTGCTTCCAGGTAGAGGCAGTGTAAAGCCTGGAGTACCAGCACCTGTCTTATTAACACCTCGAGATGAGAATGATGAGTGCTGTTGAATTTCAGAAGGGGCATCCCCCATCAGACTCCTGGCTGGGTTTGATTCTTGGTCTCTGGAAGAGAGGGAGCATGGTTTCCCTCTGAATTGACCTCTTGTTTGAAAAACTGTTCTTGAAGATTGTCTTCACTGGGGATCACAGAATCCCAGACTGGTTTGGGTTGGGGGCGACCTTAAAGTTCATCTCATTTCACCCCCTGCTGTGAAACACACTTTCCACTAGACCAGGTTGCTCCAAGCCCCGTCCAACCTGACCAATGTGACAGGATATGCTCTGTACTCTCCCTCTAACCACACCAGCTGTGGGTTTTGGGCTTTTATTCCAAGCTCAGGTTTGCTGAAGTGATGATGGGGTGGAGTAGTTGGGAATAAATTTGTTCTCCATCTCCTAAACTTCCTGCATTGCAGACAGTGGAGTGACTTGACTGACCTTTTACAGCAGTAACAGTGAGAAATGAGGTTTTGGTACGTAAACTTGGGCAGCTTTGGAAAGTGTAACGGCGGAAAACGAGTTTGGTGTCTTGGTGGCGTCGTCTCCACTGAGAGTGGAGCTTCCTGAATTTCTGTGGGATGAATGAGTGGCATGTACTCATGGAAGGGATTGGGAGAAGAGGGGAGCTGGGCTGTTGCCTTGGCTCAGCATCTTCCTCACCTGGGAGCATCCTGGCTCTAGGCTAAGGAAAGGGTTATGGCTCTTTCTCAGCTCCAGCCTGCAGGAATATTCTGTTTTTTTGTTCAGCAGGATGAGATAAGAGATTTCTGGGGTAGGTACAGTAGGAAGCCTTAAATGTAGGAGCTGGACGAGGGACTCCTTTCCTGCCTCCTGGGAGTGAGATGCCAGAGGAAGGACCAAAGCTTTTTAGAATGCAGGACATGGAGGGATTTGGCTCACGGACAGAAAGGCACCCTGGGAGCAAAGGTGGCTGTGATGTGGAAGCAGGAATCCAAGTCACAGCCGTGGCATCCACCTTGGCCTTGGGATCGGATTGAGTTGGAACTGTTGGAGCTGAAGGCTTGATCCTGGTTTTGGATGAAAGCTGTCAGTGGAGAAACTGACCTGGCTATTGCTTTCACTGCTGATGCCTGTTTGGGTGATGTTCCCTGGATGAGGCTGTAAAGGGTGTGAGGGGGACATGGTGGTGTCCAGGTCCACCTCGGAGATGGTGGCTGAGGGGATTTGGGAAGCAGCTGTATTCCAGCAGCAGGACCTCTGCAACACACCCGTCCTGGCTGCCCCACCTGTCTGAAGAAGCCACGGGCTGAAACAGGTGTAGTGGAGCAGGGATGGATCACCTCTGCAGCCAGGTTTGGGTGGCCTTTGGAAGCTCCAGCCACGGAGGTGCCACCAGTCACCCGTGTGATGCTGAGAGCAGCAAAGCAGTGCCAGCATTTCACACTCTGCAGGCATTGACCAGGGATATTCATGCTGTCTCTTCCTAACCTTTCAAGATCCTCCTTCCCTGCAGATGGGAAATGAAAATCCTTGGCATGAGCATGGAGCAGTGGAAGCAAGTCAAGTAAGGAGGTGACTCAGCCAAAAAAAACCAGAGAGGAAGAAACCTGTCCAAGGCCAGGTCGGTGCAGCGGGCATCGGCGCGCAATGCAGGTCGGCGCGGCTCCTCCTCCCTGGCACGGAGCTGCATGGAGCAGCTGAGTGCTTGTACATCTCTCTTACTCACTGCACAGCTCTTACATGCTGTTGTGAAATGAGAGGGCTTGGAAACGCTGATTGATCCAATCCCGTTGCTGGGCTTCTGTAAGTCTCCCTGAACTGCTGGCAATGCTGCCAAACGCTGCTGCAGTGTGGGGAGAGCGGGTTGCTCCCTGCTTCCTTCGCTGTGCCCAGCTGTTCCAGGGCAAATCCAAACTCATCTTGGCAGGTTGGTGAGAGCTTTTCAAACACTCGGCCTAGGAGTCATTTGTTAGTAACAAATGGGGGATTTGCCAGGACACGCAGCTCCATCTGGTCTGGCATCCTGTCCCCTCCAGCAGCCTTGATGGATCTGCTCGAGGAAGGCAGGGGAGCAGGAAAAAAAAGAAGGCAGTTTTCCCATGGAAGGAAAACCACTTCCGTAGTCTGTTTGAGCAGGGTTTCCTGGGCCGGAGCACTCTCGTGGCATGCGCTGGCCTCAGCGCCTGTCAGCACCGGCTCTGCAGCTCATGGACAATCCGAGGTGAGGGCTGAGATATAAATTTTTTATGGCTGTTTTGCATTTCACCTCTGAATGCCAGAGAGGCTGAGCTGCAGCCAGCCAGGATCTTGGTGTACTTCCCACATGGAGTGGGTTTTTTCTCCTTTTTCCCCACATGGTTAATGAGAGAAACAATTTTAGAGGTCTTTTTCCAACCTAAATGCTTCTATGATTCTATAATCTGTTTATTCTCTGCCTATAAAATTCCCCCATTTCCTCGATGTGGTAAAATCCCTCCATTGACTCCGTGCACGGAGCCAGCCCTGAGCTGGCCTCTCTGAGCCATCACCTTGGTGTGCAGCAGGTATGTTGCACACCCTCTAGATGCAAGTGAGTATCAAGGGATGCGTGTCCCACAGCAGAACAGCACACAAATCTCTCCAAATCTCAAATCCTTGTGTTTGGGACTGAGCTTTGTGGGGAACATTTGGGGATGTATCTGTAGCTGGGACAGCTGGTGGTGGCTGCCCTTCTGGTGGTCATTTCAGGCTGGGCTTGGCAAGTTGTTTTGGTTCAGGTGCTGTTGTGCTGTCCCTGACTAGTTAGGGATAAGTGGGAACATTCACATTCCTGGTCAGCTGAATCCGGGGATGCACCAGGCTGAAAATCTGTCCCTTGCTTGTCCCAGTGAACGGGTGGGCTGGTGATGGCAGGGCCCCAACTGCCTCCCTGTCAACACCCCAGGGTTCTGATCAGCCTAAATCGAGTGTGAAACCACAGGGGTAACACAGGTCGGTGCTGAAGGGGTTTTGGGAACACCCAGGGTGAGTGGATCCGAAGCAGCAGTAAGCTCCAGCAGAGGTGTGGTGGGAAGAGTCTGAGCAAGGGGCTTGCAGAGTAAGACCCAAACCTCAAATTGTTTGGATTTTTTTCATTAAAAGTTCTTGAAGTGGTTTAGTCTGAGCTGCCACAGCTTCCATATAACCCATGTCTTGGCTTAAGATCCCTCTGTTCTTGCCCACTGAGCTCTTTCTGCACCCACACAGCTGCCCTGACTCTGTTCTCCGTGTCTCTCTGTGTTTCACAGTATCCGGACCTGAGCCAGGAGTCCGGGTCTCCATTTGTCTTTATCTGCACTAATCCCCAGGAGATGGTTCTGAAGTTTCCCATCAAAGGAAAACACAAAATCTGTAAGTAGTAAAGTTTCCCCAGATGCCCCCCCCCCCGGCCCTTAGAGCCGTCTCCCCTCGCCACTCCAGCTTGCCGTTGCCAGATGAGTTCCCAACCTTTGCCCTCTGCTCTTTGATCTGGAGGTGTTTGTTTAATGGCTCAAATACATCTGTACTATTTTTTTTGTCTTCGATTCCCCTTTCCCCAGATGTTGCTTCCTTCCAAATACATGCCTCTTCCTGCCTCTGCAAACACTCGGGGAGTCAAAGAGCGTTCGTGTGGGTGGCTGATCCGCTGCTGGCATTGGCCTGGGTCAGGACCGGAGCCGCTGCAGCAATGCCCAGGCAGATGCAGGCAACCTCCGTGTCCTGTAGTTCCAAATCACCCTCTTGCCCCTGAGGACAGTGAGGGCTTGAACAGCAAGAGCTGCAGGGCCAGATGGATGTTCACCATCCGCAGGCCGGTGGGATGGGATAGGATGTCCTGGCAGAGCACACGGGGAAGTGCCGCAGCATCTGTCTGTGCTCCACTTGCCAGCGTCGTTAGTCCCTTTTACGAGCCACCAGCCCCTCCGCAGGCTGCCAGTTATTTCTGCCCGCTGCTATAAAAAGGATGGAGGAGGGATGCGGCAGCTGGGGAGCCCGCAGTCAGCTCCGTCCTTATTAGCAGCCTCCCCACCACACAGCCTGGGGAAGGCACTGCATGCGCTTGCAGGGGATGTGAAAAATTAATTTGACGGGCTAAAAGCAGCAGAAGCAGGAAGAGCCTTGGCTCTTTATTCAGCAGAGCTGACAACTGGGAGATCTCCCTCCTTTCCACATGGAATCCTTGGGACTAGTACCTGGGGCTCAGGAGTGTTTGGATTTCTCAGGACGGGTTAATAAGGGCTTTTTGAAGCACAGCGGTTATTTTTGTTGGCTTTGAGGGTTTTTTAACCCTCTCTGCTCGGGGAAGCACCTTTTTGCCACAGCTGGGTGTTGAGGTGTTCCTGCAAAACCATTTGGTTTCTTCCTTGCCTTTTTGAGCAGCACCTGGGAGGTGCATTCAGCCAATGGAGACCAGCGCTTGGAGAGCTGCAGGCACTTCAGATCTTGCTTGTGGCACAGTCCTCCCCCTGGATGGGTTATTCCCAGTGCCAGTGAGCAGGCAGCAGTTATTGAGGATGCAAACATCTTGGCTGTGGGAGAACAGCCTTGTGGCCATTGTGTGCTGGCTCAGCCACTGCATCCTTTTTTTCCGTTGTTTTAACCTCTCCTTTGCTCTTGCCAGACTCTCTTGTGCCCCTTCACTTCCACCTCTGCCTCTGTCCGGCCGTGGGTGGGAGAGGGCGAAGCTGCTGCGCGTCTGCCTTGCCGGGTGCAGGTGCTGCCCATCCCCTCCCCATCTGTCACATCATCTCCTTTGTGTTGTGACACTTTCCTGCTTGGAGAAGGATCAGTCTAACAGCCTGGAAGGAAGCTGGCTGTGCTGGCGGCTGCCTGTGCTCCCACTCCCGCTGCTGGCCCTGCCTTCCCTGCCCTCCATCCCAACAGGAGCTGTCAGGGGAGCAGCGCGGGGCGGCTGTGGAGCTGCACGTTCACCTCCCGGAAGGGACATGGTCCGTCTGGGTGATATTTGTGACAGCCTAGAGAAGGAGCAGGAAAGCCTTTGACCTTTCATCAGCACAAGGCGCTGTTTTAATAGAAGCTGGCATTGCATCCCAGGCAGTGAGAAGCTTAATTCTCCCAGCTGGAAGCAGAGCAGAGGGAAGGTGCCGGCTCACATCCCCACCTGGGCTTGCTGGCTGCCCTGGTCTCCTTGAAACCTGGCTCAAGCCCTGACAAAATGCCAGTTTGTCCTGTTGGGAAGCCAAGCCAGAGCAGTTTTCTTTGCCAGATAACAGCATGGACCACGCCACAATGACATCCGGATGCTTCTCTGTTGCAAATTAGTTGTTTCTAGCAGCCTGTGGATGGGAAAAAAAACCCTAACGTGGCTCAATTTTTGCTGCCAGGGTCATTGTTTGTGTGAAAGGGATGGGCACAGTGTTGCATCTGGGAGCACAGCTCTCCCCAAACACGTCCCCATGTAGTTTTAGCATGTGAGGACAAAACTCAGTGGCCTTTCTCATGGGAGATTTTCTTTAATCCAGGCAAAGCTTCCCTGAAGCGTCACTTAGAAACCTGCATTTTCTTAAGGTTAGCATTTTCTTAAAGGTTACCTGTGTGGTGTGTGGTGTTTGCCAGCTGGAAGAGCAGAGGAGCCTCCCAATGTTTTTGGGGTCCAGGAGAAGCCCTCAGGCACATGAAATATAACAGCCCTGTTGACAGTAGTGATAGTGGGGGACCACAGCATGGAGACAGTGTGAACTTGTTCCCTTTCTCTTGCCAGAACCACCCCTGGCGTGGGGACAGGGTGGTGTGACACACTGCTGCTGGGTGGGCTGGCTCAGCCTCCTTGGGTGCCAGTGACTGGAAACAGCCATTGCAAGGAGGGGGCTTCTTCCCCATCCTAAGGCAGTGGGGGAAAAAGTCTTTTCTGAGGTGGCCAAGGAGATGGAGGAGCTCCCAGACTGTCTTCCAAGCCGTGTTTCAGGTTGTGGATCTGTGGCATGGTGACCCTGCAAACCCTCTTTGTTGATCTGGAAGAGACTTTTTTTTGTTTGAGGAGAAGGTGATGGTCACTGGCTGATTAGGAGCCGTTTTCTCTGGAGAAGCACCTGCCTCTTATGACACGCGGGCATTTGCCAGCAGATTCTGGAGCAGTGGCCAAAGTAGAACTTTGGAGCCTGGTGTATCTTGCCCTGTCTCTGTTCCCAGCTACAGAGACAGGACGAGGCTGGCATTTAGAGGATGGGAAGATGCAGGGGAGCAGCAAGAAGGCAAGTCCTGGGGAGATGTGGCATTAGAGGAGCTGGCTGCTGGCAGAGCCTCTCTAGGAAGCTGGCTCTGGGAGCTGGGAGAGCTGGAGCATCCTTGCGTTTTTACTGGCAGGAAGAAGAGGACAGGGACACTCCTCTGAGGCAGCACACCACCATGCCTGGCTTCTGTCTTCTTCAGAAGGAGTTTCCCAAAATCCCATGTTCTGGTGTCCTGCTCCTCTCCCAGGTGGGAAAGCAGAGCTGGCAGTGAAGCCACCAAGGGCTGTGAAGGACAAGGGGAGGCAGTGTTTTCTCCAGGTCCCACTGGAGCTACTGGCTGAGGTTTTCCCTGGTGGCAAAGGCAGCACGTGGCCACGTGGAGCAGGTGTCCCCATCACACTGGGTGCCCATTGCACCATCATCCCAAGCTGAGGGTTTGTTGTCCCCAGTGCTGGCTTCTCCTCGCACCGTGGAGAAACACGTCCCCAACACGTTGTCCCCCATCTCCTCGGAGCGTGTCGATGGGCAGGCACGGGGATCGGTTTCCCCCCAGTAGTGGCAGGCGAGTGCTGGATGCTAATTTACTCTCCTCCTCGCTGAATTTCCCCCTCTGCAGCGTCTCTTGGCCGCGTCGGACACGCTTGCCCCTGGCTCCCTGGTGTCACGCCTGCAGAGGGAGGCCGCGGCGGCTGGAAACGCCTGGCTCCTCAAGCGGGATAATTGGATGTGACAGGAACACACTAACTAGGAGACCTTGCTGCCTCCAGCTCATTTGCATTGCAAATAGCATTTAAAAATAAAGAGTGATGAGGGTTTGTTGTGTTTTTTTTTTTTTCTTTAATCCCCTCTTTACAGGGAAGCTGGATGTGAAGATCCATCAGGGAGCAAAGAAGGGGTTAATGAAGCAGAAAGCTGTGGGGTGAACGCTGGGGAGCAGCACTGGTTCCCATGAAGCACCCAACTGCCTCTGAAGGGTGCCAAGATGGTCCTCAGCTCTGGAAAGCTGGTGCAAGATGGATCCCTGATCCCAGATTGTTTTTGGGTATTGCTTTATCTCTTGTATTCCGAAAGCATTAAAAGAGACATGTTTTCACCAAGACTGGCCCCACAGCCCTGTGCTTCTGAAGAGGTCCTATGCTGCAGACAAGGGTGGGTGGGAGGTGGAGCTTGATGGGATGGGATTCAACAGTCACTGGCACCCTCAGGAGCAGCAGGTCCCAGAACGGGCATGGGGAGCTCACCGGCAGCAGCCAGCCCAGCCCCATCCTGGCTTTGGCAGGATCTCCCTCTCCAAAGAGTGCCTTGAGGTGTTTTTGGCTGGATGGGGTCAGGCATGTGGAGGGGAAGGGCAAGAATCTGAGAGGGTGAGGGGGATGGTTCCCAACAGCCAGAGATCCTGAGCCCTGCCAAGTGGGGATGGGAGGTTTTGGGGTTAGAGGTGGGCTCTGTGCCTGCTCACAGGTGCTCTGCCAGCCCTTTGGGGTTGCTGCTGAGTGCCCAACCTTAGATCCTTCTGCTGATTTGTACCAAGGCAGCAGCCACCCTCCAAGACCTATCCCCCAGCAGCTGTGTGTAGAACATCTTTGGAATAAGCTGAATTTTGCGTTTTTCTCCACTCCCTCTCACTGAGCCTCTCCGGGTGTTGCCATGTCCGTGCTCATCATGCACTGGTGCGTACTGGGCTGTGATCCCTTCATGCTGCGGGGCTCCAGGCTCTGCCTTGCCGTGGCCTAAGAGCTCCTCCTCATTACCCTGGGCCCACCCTGCTCTGGGAGGGACGGAGTGACCCCCCCAGCACTCCCAGCATCCCTTCTCCTCCTCTTTCCCAGGAATGCGGTGGGAGCTGCCAGCTCGATTGCTTGGCACAGTCCCTGGGTATAGGTTGTCCCAGCCCTGTGCCCCATGGGAGAGGAGAAGGAGGTGGGTGCGAAGCCTTTGTGCGGCAGCACTGGAAATCGTCCCATGCCGTTTGCCCTGGGAGTTGTTTTCTGGCTCCATTTGCTGCCTGTGGGATCTCTGAGGTGCTGGAAATGGTGGGGCTGGATCCAACGCCCACCCACGTTTTCCCACCTTAGCGGGGAAACCCTCGCGGGTGTTTCAGCTCTGAGCTGCCCATGATCGGCACAGGGTTTATGGTGTGGGAGCTGCTGTTTGGTGTGGCCAGGGGCGATGGGATTCTCCTGCTTTCTTCCTCCTCTGGCTCCATCCCCCTATCTGCCCTGTCCCTTGTGTCCCACCACTATGGTCCAGTCAGCTGTGCTGGGATTCCTGGAGACTTCCCTGCACTCTTGTTACATGGAGATCCTACTGTCTTGGTGGATGTTCCTTGAGAATGATGGGGAGTATCTATGGTGCAATAGGAGCAGAGCTGGAGGGGGATGGGGGACTTGGGGAGTCGTCCTGGGGCCCTGGTGCCTTGGGGAGAAGGAGGCAGGAGAGGCCTTCCTTGTGTGGCTGTGTGAGAGAGGTGGGACACAGAGGGTTGCAGGTCTGAGCACCCAGGGAGGAGGTGCAAGGCTGGCTCCAGGTGGTGCAGCCCCAGCAGCTCCTGCTCCTGTCCCAGGAGTGCAGCACCATCAGACAAGACTATGACAGAGTGGGAGCCTGTACCAACTCTGTCATCCCACAAAATCCCACCTGCCCATCACACCTAGTGCCTGTTAAAATCCTCATCCCAAGGTACTGCTTCCCCAGATGGGTCACCCATCCAAACCTGAGCCAGGCTTTAATATGAGCCCATGATTTGGCTCCATATTAAGCCAGATCCATCTACTGTATCCACCTCCAACAGTGGCAGCTGCCTTGTCACCTCCTTGTCCTTTGTCACTTACAGCTCACATCTACCTGGTGCCTGCAGGTTTCATCCCTAAGGGTTTCATGACCACCATTGTCTGTAGGATTCCGTGGGATCTCCGACAGCCGCAGGCAGGCTGGATCATGGGCCCTGCTCGTGGCAAAACGTGTCATTGGAGCGATGCCAAGATCATTCCCAATGGAACTGCCTTGCCTGGCAGGGGTTTTATTTTCCCTCTGTGTTAGTTGCATCACAATTTTGCCAGGAATGATGCACTGACCCATCCCTGGTTCATCCTGTGTTCCTGTCTGATGCTGGTTTTTCCACCCTTGGAAGCACCGTTTCTGGTGTGAGATTTGCTGAACATCAACACCAAATGCCCAGAAAACCTTTTACCCAATCCTTGAAAATACTTCAGTAAAAACTGACCTGGTTTTACTAACACAGGTTGTCTTGGAGCCTGTCAGCATTGACTCTGTGCTGTGCGAGAACAGTTTTTTCTCTTCATCAGGAGAAGGAAGGATTTCTCCTTTTTCTCTCTTTTGGACGGTAAGAATTCTCTTCTCATCCCTCTTTTCCTGTTGCTCTAAACCTCTACTGTCTCCCTCCCATCTGCCCCAGCCCCAGAAGCCGGAGAGACAGCCAAACCTCTGGCCTTCTCGGCATCACCTTCTTTTCCAGGGATTTGGGTCTTGTGTTGTCCTTGCTTGGGGAAAAAGCACCAGAAGAAATCGGCATCTCCCTTGGTGCTCTCCTGAAACACACTGGATGGTGGCACGCTCAAGGAATGGTGGCACCTCTTCGGGCTGGAATACCCACAGCAGACCCTGGCTGGGTGGATGGAGTTGGTGCTCCCCTCTCCATCTGCAGGACCTGCAGATTCCTTCATGTTCCTGCTCCAGGCACTGACAGATGCCAGCTTGGATCCTGCGTCCCATCTCCTGTTGGCACAGCTAGCCACACCAGCTCACCTTCCTGGTTTTGAGGTGTCACAGAGACAGGACTGGGGCATCGCCACTGAGGTGAACGGAAATTTCCTCACTGGACAAATGGGGCTGATGCTGAGGCATTGGGAAAAGGAGTGGAGGTTTTGGAGTATCCAGGGGCCAGCGTTGAGATGAGCTGGAATTCCCTCCCTGGTCAGCAGGGCCAGTGCTGAGGCTTTGGGTGGGAAGGAGAGGGTTTAGGGGACATGTCACCTCCAGGGCCTGAGAAAGGCGGGGGACCCAGGTGCTCTTTCCATCCAGAAGAGTGTTTGGAAAAGAAAAGTGGCAGCGTGGGGCACGATGTGGTGGGTTTTGAGGTAGGTGTGTATGCCCCGGGGTGGTGATGACCCCCGCTCCCCGCCTTTCTGTGCTGGCTCAGGGAGCTAAAAGCGTGGCCTTGGAGGGACCGTGCCGGGCTGAGGTCTCACAAGACAGCGCTCAGAGCATGAAACACCCGCAAAAGTCTCCCCCTGCCATTTCCGAGGTGGCACCACGGCGGCTCCGCCTCCTCAGGCAGGGAATGCGCCTCTCCGGGCTTTGTCTCGCTCCGGCTCCCGATCCTTCGGGCGGTATATCCGCTCCGCGTTTTCCCGCCGCCCGAAGACGCCGCTCCACGTTCCGCCCTCCGCGTTTTGCGCCGCGCCCGCCCCGCCC
>VZRR01014442.1:0-14628 GCA_013398015.1 Oreocharis arfaki | reverse complement strand
GTGGGATGAGATGAGCTTTAGCTTGGCTTGCTGCCCACCCCATCCCAGGAATCTTTCCCAGACAGCAGCGTCCTGCTGGGGCTGGGCGGGCACTGAGCCCTTCCCTGGCAGTGCCCCAGGGCTGTGATTCCGATGGGTGTGGGGCTTGGCAGGAGCTGTGGGAGGTGCCCTGGCTCCGGGAATGATGTGTGGAAGGATTAAAAGTCTGAGGGATCCTGGCTGTCCTGTGTATCCCAGTACTCTCCCAGATCCTTTCTCTCTTGGCCGTATTCATATTCTTTGCAGCCTTCCTGTGATGGGAATAGAGCTCCCACGGAGCTGGAGCTGCTGTCCTGACTCTCTCACAGCACCCTCAGCACTTGTAGAGCTGACAGGGAGCTGATCTCACTGAGAACCTTGGAAAATTGTGATTCCCCCAAAAAACCCCAGTGACTTTCATGCACTGAAGTTACCAAGGCAGCTCAGCGTCACTGTTAAATAAAATATCTCAAATGTGGTGTTGCCTCATCCTTCAGCTCCTCAAGATGATGTTCGGAGGGAGCGGGAATAAAAACTACAGATATTCATGGTGCTTTTCTCTTACCACACTTCATTAAAGTTGTTTTTCATGGAATGGTTTGCAGTGGAAGGGACCTTAAAGCTCATCCCACCCCTGCCATGGCAGGGACACCTTCCACTGTCCCAGGGTGCTCCAAGCCCTGTCCAGCCTGGCCTTGGACACTGCCAGGGATCAATCTGACTTGAGAATATTTTCTGGCTTGGCGTCCCCATGGGTTTGGCAGAGTTTTACCTGCGTTTTAAGTTATCCCTGACTGTCCTTGTTGGGATTATAAACATTTCCAGTAGATCTGTCCTGGTTTATAACACTTTTTCTTGGAAGTTGCTTGGTGAGGAAAGAGAAATTACATCTTTAGTATCCTGCAAAAGCAGCTTCTGGTTTTACTGGAATACAAAGCCACGCACAGGGAGGGTTCTGGGATTTTAGTTTGGATCCTCCTGTTATATCAGTGAGAAAAATGCTGGTTTTCTCCTCAAAATAGCTTCCAGTGCAACCACAGAGGGATTAAAAGCTGTGTTTTATTTAAGGTGGAGTCAGTCGTTCAGGTCCTGCAGGCCCCTAGGAACATCTAGAACTTCCACACCTTAGGAATGAGGAGTTTCTCCCGAGCCTCTTGGCTCAGCATTTACAAACATACTCGAGGTTAAGGCTGAAATAATGGAAATGCCTCGAGGAATTGTTTTGGTTCCTGGGGAGGCACCTTCCCTGTTGTCCTGCAGTCCCTGTCCCTGCAGTGGGTGCTGCCTCTGACAGGCAGACAAACATTGTCCTCCCATCCTGAGAAACCAAGGAATTAGTGGGATTCCTGCTGTTCTACGAGATCTTGTGTCAGGAGGAATTCAGTGCTTGAGGGGCTGAGGAGGAGGATGGACAAATGTTCCTGTGCGCTGTTGGGATTGTGTTTGGAATGCCTAATCCTGGCACCCTTCACCTTTTTGTAATAAAATGATCTTTATTACAGCCAGAAGAGGAGCCTAAGGAGGAAGCAGCACCAGCCAAGCCTGTGGTGGGAATTATTTACCCTCCTCCAGAGGTCAGGAATATTGTGGACAAGACTGCCAGCTTCGTAGCCAGGTAAGTGACACTGATGGTGTCTCTTTTTCCTGGGATTTGCATGCTTTTGCTCTCCAGTGCAGCTCCAGAAGCTGAAGCAGGTCCCAGTTCCGTGGTTTTGCCTGAAGGATTTTAAGGATTGAGGCTGTACCAGTGAGACTGGAAAAGAAACAACAATATTGTACTGAAGAGAGTGTAAGACACTCTTTGCTAGAGAAACTGGTAGTGAATAAATAAAGTCCTGGTTCAAGTGTACAGCGGGTGCTGCAATAAGTGGGTAACTGTTCTGAATGATCTGAAGGGGAAAGCAAATTCCAGGTGGAAAGGGAGCCTTGGTGCAGGAGTCATGGCTGTGTTTTAGTGCTAAAATGTAGTGGGTTTTGGTTTCAAAGAATTACTAAATGCTGCTCCAGTCAAACCCTTATTGTGTAACTCATCTCTAAAATGCTGCCAAGGAGTGTTGGCTGCTTCTGAGCATAAGGAAGGGATTGTGTTTATCCTTTGGGATTGTAGAGACCTCCTCTTTTGGAGGAGGTGGAATGTCTAAATGAGGCTTGGAGCTATCCAGGGAATATGAAGAGAAACACCCTGTGGCAGCTGAGAATTTTCTCAAACTGCCCTGAAATCACTGTCTCATGCTTTGGGTGGGAGGAGTGGGTGTTACTTGGACTGAGGCTCCTAAATGCAGCACTCTGGAGTGGTCAGTCCCTACACAGGCTGATGGTTACCTGCTTTTTTTCCTTATATGATCGTTCTGGAATTGAAATCAGTCTTGAAAGCTTGTTAATAGAGCAAATAAAATTGGTGTAGTAACTGTAAACTTCATGGTTCGTAACTGTAAACTTCAGTCAGTGGTGGAAATGACCTTTGAGTGCAGACAGATGAGATTGTAGAACACTTGTGAGTAGGAGTTTTGAATATTCACATTAAAGACAAAATTAGGAGGACGATTGCCTGTAGCTTGTGCGTGTCTAGCTGGGTGTGAGCTACTGAGAGAAAAACTCCTCCCATGTGGAAGAGAGAATGATCTTCTGAGTAGCTCATGCCTCAGCACATCTTAGTCTGAAAGAGACATTTACACTTGAATTGATGACCTATACAGTTTCTCTTGTTCCTCCCCAGAAATGGTCCAGAATTTGAAGCCCGAATTCGTCAGAATGAGATAAATAACCCCAAGTTCAACTTCTTGAACCCCAACGACCCTTACCATGCCTACTACCGGCACAAGGTCAGCGAGTTCAAGGAGGGCAAAGCCCAGGAGCCTTCAGCTGCCATCCCCAAGGTCATGCAGCAGCAGCAGAGTGCCCAGCAGCAGCTCCCACAGAAGGTGAGTGTTCCTTCCATCACTTTGGGGAAGAGTTTGGCTGCTTTGGAGTGGTGTCACAGCCTGGGGTTGAGCAGGAAGGGAGCTCGAAATTCAAGAAGAAAGAGTTGGTTATACATTTGTCAAAATGTATAACGGCAGTGTCCGACTTGGAGTTGAGTGTCTGGGGCTTTCTTTTGATGCAGATGTGCATTTCCCAGGTGCTGGTAACTCAGAGTCATTTGGAAGTGCCAAAATACAGTTTAATTGGTCCATTTTAGTTATGTTTAGCTGTGTATTGACTGACAAAGTGCTTACAGTGGGGATCACTTGGACTGGACGTGGCAGAGGCAAGTCTTGGGAATCTCTTGGAGTTCTGTTTGGCCTTGTTGCATGCAGTGTTTTGTAGAAACTTTTCCTGCCAGAAGGATCGACTTTCCCTTAAAACATGGAGTACAAAATGCTGCTCACGTTGTTCAGTTGTGCCTTTAAACATACCGGGTGGGAAAAGGGCATGGAATGAATCCAGGGCTTTGACATGCTTGGCATGGCCAGCAGCCATACTGTGGTGGTGGTGGCCCTGGGAGGGCTATAGCAAAGTTCTGATACTTTCCAGATTTGTTTGCTGTTGGAGCAACGTTTTAATAGATTAAATTATACCTGATGGTTTCTCATCCTTGCACCTGCCAGGATGGCACCTGGCATTGCTTTCCCACGGCAGCTGGAGGAAGAAAAGATTCTCCTGAGTGTTAAGTGACTGTTCCTTGCAGGAAGTCACTGAGCTGTCTCCGTTCTCCCTGCAGGTGCAGGCCCAGGTGATCCAGGAGACCGTGGTTCCGAAGGAGCCTCCGCCCGAGTTCGAGTTCATCGCGGACCCTCCGTCCATCTCGGCCTTCGACCTGGACGTGGTGAAGCTCACGGCACAGTTCGTGGCCCGCAACGGGAGGCAGTTCCTCACCCAGCTCATGCAGAAGGAGCAGAGGAACTACCAGTTTGATTTCCTTCGCCCCCAGCACAGCCTCTTCAACTACTTCACCAAGCTGGTGGAGCAGTACACAAAGGTATTCCCAGCGGGGTGGTTCTTTCCACAGCAGGAATGAGTCTGGAGGGCTGATGAAGCCCTACAAACCAGCCAGGCTGGAAGTATAGGTCCAGGAATCCATGCTTTAAATCCTACCTTTCAGAGTGGATACTGTGCTGAGCACAGTGGGCTGTCACCTAAATGTATCACACACTATTGTAATCTAAGTAAAGGTTGGTTTTTTTAATCTGGAGCATAATTGGAAGGCCATGAGTGAATGTTTTGAAGTGCAGGGATGAGCAGTAAGTAATGGCAGGGTTGCAGTAGAATAAATGGGACATAGCCCCGGGGGTCTGCTGGTATATTTAGCAGTGTGGAAAGAGGATAATTGCTCTGAAAGAGGCTTTGGCACAAAGAATTGTCACCAGCTGTCATGCAAAATGTGTTTCAGATCCTGATCCCACCGAAGGGCTTGCTCCTCAAGCTCAAGAAAGAGGCTGAAAATCCCAAGGAAGTCTTGGATCAGGTATTCCAGGAAAAATTTGCAAAATTGCTGAAGTGTTTCGGTTATGTTTTGAACTTTTTTCTCTTTGCATGTTTTTGGCTTGTTGGCAGCAAGTAGAGAATAAAATGGATGAGTCACTTGCTGTCACTCAAGTACAGGGGGCTGAAAGTTGCTTTAAACTGCAGCTGGTGTTGGTATTGGGGGTGGTTTGTGGCAGCACAGAGATACTGCACAACCCCCTTTCCAAGTGCTTACAAAGTGGAATCATGGAATATCCTCAGTGGGAAGGATCCCACCATCCATCCCAGCTCTTGCCCTGCACAGACACCCCAACAATCCCACCCTTGGCATCCCTGGCAGCGCTGTCCAAACGCTCCTGGAGCTCTGGCAGCCTCAGGGCCGTGCCCATTCCCTGGGGAGCCTGGGCAGTGCCCAACACCCTCTGGGGGAAGAACCTTTCCCTGATCTCCAGCCTGACACTGCTCCAGCTTCCTTTCATTTGCAAACCAGCAGTGAGATGACTGAGCTGTTCCTTGTCTGACGCTGTGGGCTCTGTCTGCTGCTGCAGGTCTATTACAGAGTGGAGTGGGCCAAGTTCCAGGAGCGAGAGAGAAAGAAGGAGGAGGAGGAGAAGGAGAAGGAGCGTGTTGCTTATGCCCAGATTGACTGGCATGACTTTGTGGTTGTGGAAACAGTTGACTTCCAGCCCAACGAGCAAGGTACTGATGTTAAATGTTGTCACCTCTATGAAACTCTGCCCCCTTTGAGTGGGAAATGTGTCCTGAAGTGCCATTTTTAGGCAGACGTTGGGGTTTACAGCCTTTTATCCTTCTGAGTTGAAGGGAAGGGCCTTACATTTGACATTTTGCAGGGCTGTTGGTTTTTTCTGGAGTCAGTGATATCCTCCTTGAAGGAAGTCCAGGATGGCAGTAGTGTCCAGTTCTCCACTTTTACCAGGACAGCAGAGCTTGTCCCACTTTCACTAGTGCTTCCATTTATAAGTCACTTTGTCTTCGTGTGTCGTGCTGGTGTTTATTATAGACTCTGTCTATTCCCTTCCATATCCTCTGGCTCCCAAGGATTTTGTTGCCACTGCTTTCTGTTCAAGAGCTGATATTTCTGTCTGTGTGTGTTGAGTAATGAAATGGGATAGAGAAACAGAAGCTGTGTTTTCTGCATTGTAGGGAATTTCCCTCCTCCCACCACTCCAGAAGAGCTGGGAGCTCGGATCCTGATCCAGGAGCGTTACGAGAAGTTTGGGGAAAGTGAGGAGGTGGAGATGGAGGTGGAATCAGATGACGAAGATGAAAAGCAAGAGAAAACAGATGAGCCTCCAGCCCAGCTGGATCAGGACACACAAGTGCAGGATATGGATGAGGTAACTGGACAATAGGATTTTGTCCCCTAAAGTTCATGTGGTTTATGATGCTCTCCACTTTCACTGTAAATAGTTCTTCAGTTTTTTGAGGAAATGAAATTTCCCTCTGATGAAATCTCCAAACAACCTGTTACTGCTGGAATATGGTTGTTTTTTTAAATGTTTTCCGTGACAATACAAGTTCCAAGAGAGAAATCCAGTAATTTTGACACCCAGTGGTGTGGATTTTATATTTCCGTGGTTTTAAGTCTTTGAGGCTTTTTTGTGCCCAGAGTTTGGAGTACTGAAAGATGACTCATCTTAGGCTCTGCCCACTGTAAGCTGTTTTTCTGCTAACAGGGAACAAGAGTGTGGTTAACTGTAAGCCCCTGCATGCCAGGCTGCTGTAATGTGGAAGCTGAGGGATATTTGCTTCCTCTTCTGGGGCTGCTGAGCCTCTGAATTGTGGTCCAGAGGAACCACTATGCCATAGGTGTCCAAAACAGCTCAGTTGCTTTGAAGCTGCATGATCCATTCTTCCAGCACTGTGTAGGATTTTCCATCTCTCTCAAAGGAATTGGACCACTTGGACTGGGTTATGATTTTTGTTTCCTTTTCAATAAGGGGTCAGATGATGAAGATGAAGGTCAGAAGGTTCCTCCTCCTCCAGAAACCCCAATGCCACCCCCACTCCCTCCCACACCAGATCAGGTCATTGTGCGGAAAGATTACGATCCCAAAGGTAAATCAAACTCGTGGGAAAAACCACCTTTATTTCTTCCTGAAGAATCCCAAACCATTTGTTTCTAGGCTGAACTAACACTGTGGTTTTGTTCTCCTAGCCTCAAAACCGTTACCACCCGCCCCGGCTCCGGATGAGTACCTGGTGTCTCCCATCACTGGAGAGAAGATTCCTGCCAGTAAAATGCAGGAACACATGAGGATTGGGCTCCTGGATCCACGGTGGCTGGAGCAGCGGGATCGATCCATCCGGGAGAAGCAGAGTGATGACGAGGTCTATGCCCCAGGTCAGCTTGAGCATTGACTGCACAGCCCCTCACTGTCCCCACTGATCAGGACCATCTGAAATGTAGCTCTGTGTGATGTCCTGTCTGTGATAATTAGATGGATATGTTTGTCATTAGTGCATTGGAACCCTTTTATAAAGGTAAAACCAAAAAGGATCAGCTGTTGCTGGCCAGTATCTTTCCAAAAGAAAGAAAAGGGACAGGAATTGGACTTTGATGGTCCTTGTGGTCCCTTCCAACTCAATATTCTGTGTAAAAAGAGCATCACTCAGCCTTTAGGTACCAAATACTTAAAAGGTCAGTGAGAGGCATAGTTATTCTATCCCTTGGGATAAGAATTGCTCTTTTTCTCCTCAATATCAGGTTTGGATATTGAGAGCAGCCTGAAGCAGCTGGCAGAGCGTCGTACCGATATCTTCGGTGTGGAAGAGACTGCCATTGGTAAAAAGATTGGTGAAGAAGAGATCCAGAAACCAGAGGAAAAGGTAGAGTAGAAATGGTGAATTTTTGTTTAGTTTGTGGTGGGTTTTTTTTAATAGTAGGTCCCTGTAGCATTGTGAACACACAGAGACACAAGTGTCTTGAATTTTTTTCTTTCTTTTAAGCTAGTCTCTGGATTTCTTTGCAGTCTGACCAGGTTGGGTTATTCTGATTTATTCTGCCCTCTCAGGTGACCTGGGATGGCCACTCAGGCAGCATGGCCCGCACACAGCAGGCTGCTCAGGCCAATATCACTCTGCAAGAGCAAATTGAAGCCATCCACAAGGCCAAGGGACTGGTGCCAGAGGATGACAGCAAGGAGAAGATCGGGCCCAGCAAACCCAACGAGATACCCCAGCCACCCCCTCCTTCCTCAGCCTCCAACCCCCCTGCCAGCGCCCAGCCCATCACATCTGTACCTCGTCCACCCACTGTGAGTGTTTGGGCTCTCAGAAGCCAATTACTGGGGCTGTAGTTAATTAGGAAGGGTCCTGATGAAGGGCAAGGGTGCTGGCATGGAAGAGGATTTTGTGGAAAGTTGGTGGTTTAAGAGTAGTTTGGAAATATTAGAAGAACCTTATTGAACTTGCTGTTAAAAATGGAATATAATACTTAGGTGGAGTTTTTTGTCCTTGGAGTTATCACAAACACTGGGATCAGCTGGGCAGTGGGATCTTGGAGGCAGAGTATGGCTAGGGAAGGGATGTCTGGGGGCTTTTGTAGGTGTAAAGTGATGTTGGACAAAGGCAGCCCGAGGTAAGAACATTCACTCCCTGCCCCAAGGGATCTGCTGTGAGTCCCAAACAGCAGTTCAGAGAAGGAACTAAGTGCCTGGAGGTCTGATCCCAGAGTGGGGAGGGAAGGAGGAACCCTTTAATCTGTTAATGAAGCTTCTGTGCCTGTCCAGGCCAGCTTGGGCTGCCCATATGGTGGGGCCACTGGGGCTCCCTGCAAGTCTTTGGCCAGCAGAACCCGTGGTTCTGTGTTTCCCTGGTTATTTAAATTGGGATTGTGGCCAGCCCTGGGCATTCCTGCTGAGGAAATTCACCTTCTCTCCCCAGATGCCTCCTCCCGTCCGTGCCGCCGTGGTTTCTGCAGTTCCGGTCATGCCTCGTCCCCCCATGACTTCCGTGGTCCGGCTGCCTCCGGGATCCGTCATAGCGACCCCCATGCCTCCCATAATCCACACCCCACGGATCAACGTGGTGCCCATGCCCCCCTCTGCTCCCCCCATCATGAGCCCCCGCCCGCCCCCCATGATAGTCCCCACAGGTCAGTGACTTCAGCTTTTCCTGGGGTATTGCCGGATAATTCCTTTATAACGT
The DNA here is from genome assembly GCA_013398015.1 of Oreocharis arfaki. Taxonomy (NCBI): domain Eukaryota; kingdom Metazoa; phylum Chordata; class Aves; order Passeriformes; family Paramythiidae; genus Oreocharis; species Oreocharis arfaki. The sequence continues at coordinate 5,997 of VZRR01014442.1, read as the reverse complement.
GCTTCAGTTCGGAGCTTTTTTCCTCCTGTGCCCTGATGCTGGTGTGTAACTGGGATTGCAGGCCCTAAGTTGTGTTGTTAAGAGTTTTGGGGTGTTTGGTATGGCTTATTTAGTACTGCTTTTAGGCTCAAGGCTCTTCCTGTGCCATGAAATGCAGGGAATCCTGTGGCCCCAGGAGCCTGCCTGGGTGAAAATTAGGAATGCAGGGTAAAGAGGAACTGCCAGCACCTCAGTGGGTGTTACAGCTCCTTACAGAAGCTGCTGCTGCTGGAGGAAAAGCTGTTTGCTGGCCCTTTTCCTCATTAGGTGCTTTGAAGTTAAAAAGCGTGATGTAAGAAGCAATTCTTCCCTTTTTTTGTCTTTTCTTCCCTAACTGGAGGAGCTGGCACTGCTGCCTGCCAAACTGAGAGCGTGTTCTTTTTTTTGCAAGATCTGCAGGAAGCTCTCATGCCTTGTTATCTCTTCCTGGAATGCTTCCCAATATGAGAGCTCTCCGAATGTTTGAAGTTTGCATGTTGCTGTTGGTTGTAACTTCCTCCATGTATTGTGGCATTTATTTTCAGCCTGTGCTGCTCTGCTCAAAGTGTTTTTGTTGTGAGGGGGTGTTTGCTGTGCCCTCAGGGGCTGACTGTGGGTTGTGTTGTGTGTCCCCCATCCATTCCAGCCTTTGTCCCTGCTCCTCCCGTGGCTCCGGTCCCGTCCCCGGCACCGATGCCTCCTGTCCACCCTCCACCCCCCATGGAGGATGAGCCAGTCTCCAAGAAGCTGAAGAGTGAGGACAGCCTGATTCCAGAGGAGGAATTTCTGCGCAGGAACAAGGTACATGTATGGGTCAGAGTCCTGGGCTGTTCAACTCCACAGGGACTGTAAAGCCAATTCCATCTGCACAGAGGGGCACAAATACCTGGCAAGGAAGGGACTTCCTGAGGTGTCTCCTTCCTTTTGTCATTCCTGAGCAAACCAAACTCCTTTGCCTCTTACTGGGAAGAGCTGCACAGAGTGGGATAATGCTCTTCTGTAATTAAGGGCAGTGAGAGGTAGGTTATAATGCAGAGAAGAACTAAAGCTGCTAATGAGCTTTTAAGGAGAGGAGGGCTAAGCTGGAGATGCAAAGAGATTAGAGTATCAATGCCAGCATGATAGTAGGGTAATGTGGTGTATTCCATAACAAGGTGAGCTAAATGTGAGCCTCAATTCCTTCCTGAGGAGTCCCAGCGTCACAGGAGGAGTTTTAAACTCTTAGGAAGGGCTGTATGGTTTTTCTGGGAATGTTTTAAAGTAAAAGAGGAGATTTAGATGGGATATTGGGAAGGAATTGTTCCCTGGGAGGGTGAGGAGGCCCTGGCACAGGGTGCCCAGAGCAGCTGTGGCTGCCCTGTCCTTGGAAGTGTCCAAGGCCAGGCTGGACGGGGCTTGGATCACCCTGGGATAGTGGAAGGTGTCCCTGCCCATGGCCGGGGGTGGCACTGGATGGGCTTTAAGGTCCCTTCCAACCCAAACCAGTCCATGATTCTGTGATTTCATGCGCACAGAGAAGCTGTCTCCTGTTCAGTGCTTCACACCTTCACCCTGTGACGCTGTCAGTGCGTGTGGCGCTCGATAGATGGCACAAAAAACAAAGAGAAATCCAACTAAATGTTTTATTTTGGGAGCAGTGGATTAACTTGTAAACACATTTCAGTGTGTTTACTGAGGAGTCAAGATATGGAAATAAATACTTAGTCTGGTGCTGTGTTATCACAGCCCTGAGAGACTTTATCTGTGTTTTCCCATAGGGCCCGGTCACGGTCAAAGTCCAGGTTCCCAACATGCAGGACAAGACAGAATGGAAGCTGAATGGCCAAGTGCTGGTGTTCACCCTGCCCCTCTCAGACCAGGCACGTAGCTCATCCTCCTGTCCTGCCCTGTGTGCTGCCCATGAGAGCAGCAGCCAGGAGCTCAGCCTGCTCCCCACACTCCAGCTCCGTGGGGCTGGGGAGCAGGACTGGGACAAAAGCTCTGAAGGAACCCTTTGATCCTTCCCAGGTGTCTGTTATAAAGGTTAAGATCCACGAGGCTACAGGGATGCCAGCTGGGAAGCAGAAGCTGCAGTATGAGGTGGGTATAAGCTCTTCAGATGCTGGTTGTTCCTTCAGTGCATTGTCTCACACGACTTTTTTACAAAGAAAAATTATAATGTACAATTTAATGCACAATGAGATACTGGAAGAGCAAAGGGAATGTTTTTCCTGCCTGCACAGCACAGCTGTGACAGAACTGCCCTCTGTTACAGCAGGACAGACCTTTAACAGATGATTAAATCAGTGGATTTTCCCATTGTTGCTGCTGCAGATGAGTCCTCCAAACTTGATGTGGCTTTCTCTGAAATCAGCCTCTTGTTTTATTAGTTTGTTTTTTGTTTTTGACATTTAACTGCAGCAGCCTGCTCCCACAGCTCTGCTGCGTGTGCTCTGGGAGGTGGGCGAGCGTGCCTTGGAACCCTGGCAGCTCGGGGAAGGCTTTCTCCAAAACAGGGAAGGGAAGAGCTCACTCTCTCTCTCTCTCTCTCTCTTCCTCTCAAAGCTGAGGCTGTGAGAAAGGCCCCGTTCCTTTTTAATGACTTATTTCCAGTCATGCATGTGCCCAGGCAGGCACAACCTGCTGCCTAAGCAGTGAACTTTGTGCACTTACCTCCTCAGGAGTTCATCTGTGGGCAGATACTCTGTTAACCCTTAAGGAGAAAGGAAAAAAAAAAACCCAAAAAACTGTGGGAGGGAGAGTGGAGCCTGACTAACTCCACATGTGGCTTTATCTGCATGTTTTAGGAGCTGCAGTGTATGTTGGCTGGTCTAGGGGAAGGTGTCCCTGCCCATGGCAAGGGGGGTGGAATGGGGATATCTTTAAGGTCCCTTCCAACCCAAATCATTCAAGGACTCTGTACCCACCTCCAGTGTCCATCTTGGACACTGGGATCTCTCTGGGATCTTCAAAGCCTGCAGTGTTCTGTCATCCCCCTGCTCCGAGCGTACAGCCGGAAGGGTTGGGATCTGGGTGGGTTCTGTGAGAAGGCAGCACTAAGGTTTGTGCTCTGACTGCTCTTTTGTGGGTTTTTTTTTTTTTTTTTCCTTTTCTCCTCCCCTCAGGGCATCTTCATCAAGGATTCCAACTCCCTGGCTTATTACAACATGACGAGTGGCTCTCTGATTCACCTGGCACTCAAAGAGAGAGGAGGAAGGAAGAAATAGGAGCCATGGAGCCCCGAGACGTAACGTGTCTGTGTTGTGACCCCAACCTCCCAACCCTAATTCCATTCTGGCCTTTCTGGGGCTGCATCCACTGCCCCCCAGCTGTAGTTTGAACACAGAGACTCTGACCACCACTGATGAGAGAGCAGAAGCTGGTGGAGCCCTGAAATGTGTCAGTGTAGTGGGTAGTCTGTAGTGATCAATGCTTTGCTCGAGTGCAGGCTCTCCCTTGAATCCCCTCAGGAAAAGACATCAAGGTCATGCCCAGCTTAGTTTAGATCCATCTTTGAGGGATTTATGGTGGCCAAGAGCATCATCTGTCTGCCCTCAGCACTCACTGCTTCATTTAACCTCCTGATAATTGAAAACTTCTTCTCCACACACTTATTAACCCGCCTTGTTCTTGTTCTTTCCCTGTCTTGGATCTTGTACTGACCCTGACTTGAAAGTTTTTCCTCCCTCGGCATGAGCTTGTGTAGCTGTTCTGTGATGAAGGAGATCTAGGTCTGCTCTGGACAGCTTGTGATTTGTTTTAATAAACGTGCAGCTCTCCTTCCTTGGATTTGAGGTTTTTAATGGATATGTGCCTGGTTTCGGAGCACTCCGATGGGGAAATACATTGGGATTTGTAATTAAGCAGTTTACAATAGGAAATCCTCTTTATTTTCTGGGAAAAGCTGCAAGAAAAGGGGCTTATTGAAGTTTTCCTGGTGTTCCTCAGTCATTCCTGAAGGAATGCTTATGTCTGTGTGTGGGGGGGAAATACTCTGAACTTAGCAAGAATTTTATTGGAAAATGTGATTTACAGCTATATCCTGCAGCTGGAATCTCTTGGTCCTGGAGAGCATCTGGATCTGGAAAACAGATGATTCCTGGGCCTTCAGTCAAAGTTTGATAGAAACACAACAGAGCAAAGTTAATCCATGGAGTTAGGTGCCCAGGAAGAGGCAGGTGTCTGGGATTTGGGTACCTCTGGTTTTTAGGGTAACCCAAAGCCATAGATTTATTGTTACATATATATATATTTTTAGTCGTGGTCAGGCAGTGCAGGAACATCCTGTTTACCTTATTCCATGCTTAGGAGGGGAGAGAGGGATGAAGCAGGAGGGAAGAGCCAGCATCCTCCTGCCTCTGGTGTGCTCCCCTGGGATCTGGAGGAAGCCCTGTGGCTGTGGGGAAGGTGGCTGGCACTTGCCCAGCCCAGGTGGCCGGTGTTCCCTGGCCACAGTGGCCAGCTGTTGTCTGTGACAGGTCCCCACGTGTCCCTGTCACAGCCTGCTCCCCTCCCTGCTGCAGGAATTCTGAGCGTGTGGCTGGATGGTGGATGCAGGGTGCTCCTGCCCTGCAGGAAGGCAAGATAATCACTTCCCTTTTGCTGTTCAAAACCAGACAATAGGTACAGCCCTGGAGAAAACAGGCAGTGAGTGGGGTTTTCCAGAGCGGATAGAAAAAATCTGCCAAGAGAGCTCCGAAATGGAGAAGTTGTGCTTGTATCCGGGGCTGGGCCTGCCTGTGCTGGGCTGTGCTGAAGGTCACCCTGTGTTCCTCCTCCCGCTGTGCTCGGAGCGTGGTGCCCACAGAGCTTCCCGGTGGGAGCTGTTCCCTCCATTCCCTCAGTGACATTTTCAGCCAAGCCCCTTTATCGGCACTCCAGCAAGAAAACTTCCCCCTGGAAATCACTTGCATGGAGCCTTGCCAGCCTGTTTCCATCTAAATCCAAGGGATGAAGGCTGTAACAGACTGTGTGTGTGGAGATCTGGTACAAAACAAGTGCCATCGGAGCCTTCCACTTCAGTGGCAAGGACTGGCGGGGCCCGGCTGCCAGAAAAATCTGGAAGTAGGTTGAGTTGCTGATTTTACGGAGCCTCATTCCCTCTTCCTTTGGCACGGTACCACATTGAGAGGGATCCTTCCAATAACAGTTCTGTGCAGTAAGAGGGAGGAAATGGAGCGTCGGGCTCTGGAAAAGTGTCTGGAGGTGGGATGGACCTATCCGTGGAAGGCTTTACCCGGAACAGGTCCAAACAGATCCCAGTCTCCTATAGATCCTTTGGTGTGTTATTTTTGGGAGAGCCAGGCCGGTTTTACCTGTCTGGGGTGCTGTGGATGGGGACTTAGGGGTGACACAGTAGTGGTCTGGCTGTGGGGCCTGCAGGGCAGGGACAGCTTTGGAGTGGGAAACCGATCCCACCAGTGCCGCTCTTTTGTGGGTTTTTTTTGCAACCCTAGTGCAGCCCCACTGCTTCCCAGCACAACCCTCCTGCAGTCCCAGTTTCCAGCCTTCCTGGAATGCCAGTGCCATCCCAGGACAGCCCCACTGTGGCTCAGTCTGGTCCCACTACAGCCCCATTATACAGGTCCGAGTACAGCTCTGCTGTGGCCCATACTGGTCCCAGTATATCTCGTTTTATCTCACACTGGTCCCAGTACAGCCCCATTATATCTCATCCAGGTCCCAGTAGGGCTGTGTTAGATCTCATACAGATCCCAGTGCAGCCCGTTATGGCCCATACTGGCCCCAGTACAACCCATTCTGTGGCTCATACTGGTCCCAATACGGCTTGTTATATTTCATATGGATCTCAGTGCAGCTCGTTATGGCCCGTACTGGTCCCCGTACAACCCATTCTATGGCTCATACTGGTCCCAGTCCATCCCGTTATATCTCATACTGGTCCCAGTCCATCCCGTTATGTCTCATACCGGTGCCAGTACCTCCCACCCCAGCGCTGCCCCACTGCCGGCGCACGTAGCCCCGCCCATCACCGACACC
>VZRR01014440.1:0-35946 GCA_013398015.1 Oreocharis arfaki | reverse complement strand
AGGGGCGGGGACAAGATGGCGGCGGTGCGGGCCGTGTGCGTGATGCGGGGCGAGGGGGCTGTGCAGGGCGTCATCCACTTCGAGCAGCAGGTGAGGGCACGATCGGGGCGCTGAGACCCAGCCCCGGCGGGTGCGAAGCCCTCCGGGCCTCCCTGTTCATCCTTCTCCCGGTGGCCGGCGGGGCGGGCTCAGCTCGAGGGCGCTGCGGATCCAAATGGCCGCGACCCTTCGGAGCTGCGCCGTCCCTTGTGGCCGGCCCGGCAGCCGCGGCCGCTGGGGCAGTCGCGCTGCGCGGTGAAAGTACGGGATCTTTCTGGAAGGTGCCGTCAGATAACGGGTCCTGCCCGCGCTTGGTGATAAAGCGGGGGAAGGAGTGTGTTTGGGGGGGTTAAACGAACACAGACATTCTGGACAGTGTTGTCGTGGGCTCGTGGCGGGGCCTCCAGTGCTTTTTGTCACCTTCGTTCGACACGGAGCCGTGTAACGTCAAAGTCCTTGTGGTGATAAATGCTCTCCTTTGAAGGGTACCGGACCGGTGAAAGTCACTGGGAAAATCACTGGATTGGCCGATGGAGAGCACGGCTTCCACGTCCATGAGTTCGGTGACAACACCAATGGTAAGAGGTCCCTGCCGGCCTTCGGGTCACGGCTGGGAAGTGGCTGCTCAGCTCTAAGGAGCTGCTCGTGGTGTTGCAGCAGCAGCTCGGGTCTTACGGCTGTAAATCTGTGTTAGGAAATTGTGACATTTCCCGAGGAATTGCTTTGTGGATAATACTCTGAGCATGTTGAGGCTGGTGGTCAAGAGCTGACATACCGAGCGCTCACCTGAACGCTTGGATAACCCGGCGTTATGAAATAAATTAAAGCTGCTGGCTGAGCATGGGACTTGTAAGTGTGTGGTAGGTGATTTATGTCCAGGGGATTAGCAGGGCACGGAACGGGAGAGGAGCTGTTTGCTGTCGCTGGGAGCGGTGTGGGAGCAGCCGGTTGATCCTGGGATCCTGCTCTGATGCTGTGCTGTGTTCCAGGGTGCACCAGTGCTGGCCCCCACTTCAACCCGGAGCGGAAGCAGCACGGGGGTCCCAGCGATGCCGAGAGGTGAGTCCGGGGCACGGACACTGCTGGGAGCTTGGGATGTGCCAGAAAAAGCCTGGTAATTCCTGCAGGGTTCCCGAGGTCACTTAGCTGCACTTTGGTAACTCCAGCGGTTTGTTTCTCTGAAAGTGTGGTGTGACTTATCCTCCTGGAGGCATTTCCTGGCTTTGGCATGGCTTGGGAGGAGGGGACAGCGAGGGCCTGCTGCTCGTGCTGGATATCTCTGCTTCAGCGGGATGTGAGCCCGGGCTCTTTGCTGGGAGCATTCTCACAGCCCAGTTCCCTTGGGTGCATGCCAGACGAAGTGCTGTGGCTGTGCATGCTGGGTGTGGGGAGTGGAGCTGGGAGCAGGGCTCAGGCAGCCTGGCCTTGCACAGGGACCAGCCTGGCATTGGGATCAGCCTTGGAATGCTCACGTTGGTGTCCGAGAGCGCTCCTCGTGTGGCTGATAAATCCCACCTGAGCCACAGGCCGGGCAGAGCTGGATGCGGGCCAGCTCCTGCATGACACAGCATGAAATGTGTGTCGGGGCCCCAGCAGCCACTGCTCGGGGATAAAGGTTGGGATTGCATGGGCATTGTGGGCTCTGGAGGCTGGGCACATCCCACTCCTGCTGCGTCCTGCCTGCTCGGGGGTGGCTGTGGGCAGGGCAGCTCCGTAGGAGGGGTGCAAGAAGTGGATCACGTTTTTTCAGTGCACAGTAACAATTGGACTGAAGCTTCCTGGAAGCATAAATCAAGCAAATTCCTCAAGGGAAAGCTGCCATTAACCCAGTTTTATAGGACTTGGTTAAAAATAAGGAATTTGTGCTGTGTGAGAAGCTGGTGGTCAGCCCTGGGCTGGCTGAGCTGGTCACCCAGCAGGGATGTGTCAGTATTCCACGTTCTGGATCTGGATAGAGGAGCCTGACGTAACTGGATCAGCTGCATTCTGAGTGAATGCTGTGCTTGGGGCAGGGGTGCAGGACACAACACACTGGAATGTCCAGAAGTCCTGTGAAAACTCTGCTGCTGGAGGCTGAGCTCTCCAGGGAAGCCTTAGGAGAGATGTAGCTCTGATAGAAGCTGTGTGGGAGAGCAGGATGCCAAGTGATGGGGCAATGCCAGACTGGAATAATCATCCCTGGTACTGGCTGGAACTGAGCAGTTCCTGCATTGCCTTTGACCTGCTGCCTGACAAACTGCTTTTCCTAATCCTCCTTAAACCTAAAGCCTGTGGAATAGCTGAGCTGTCATGGACAGCAAAAGCTCTGAGAGCAGTGGCAGTGTTCCACCAAGTCTGCAGGAGAGGTTGTTCCACTGGATTTGGGAGCCTTTGTTACGTTGTAACGTGAAGTCCCAGCCTTCCCTTGGAAGAGCTTTGAGTCCAGGCCGCTCTTCTGAGTTTCCCGTGTTTCTGTGCAGGCACGTGGGAGACCTGGGCAATGTGACTGCCAAAGGAGGCGTGGCTGAAGTGGAGATCCAGGATTCCGTCATTTCCCTCTCTGGGCCACACTGCATCATCGGCCGTACCATGGTGGTGAGTGGCCTTGGGAAGCTCCAGAGCAGGGAGAGGGGATCTGCTGTTGCTGGGGATGCACAGAGATCCCTCTGTCTTAGCACTTCACTGCCAGGAACCCTAATTCCCTGCCAGCCTTCTGGAGCTGTCCCTGTCTGACTCTGCTCCTTCCCGCTGTGGGTGCCTGAACTGCCCTGGAGCTGCTGGAGGCAGCTCCTCTCTCAGAGAGGTCCAGCTGGAAGTTTTTAGCACGGATATCAGCTTGGCGCTGTGTAATTAGTCTGGTGGTGCTGCTGCCACCAGGAGCAGCGATGGCTGGAGCCGCAGTAACATCACTTAAGGTCCCTTCAATTCTCTCTCTTCAGGTGCATGAGAAGCGGGATGACCTGGGCAGAGGGGGAGATAACGAGAGCAAGTTAACTGGAAACGCAGGGCCCCGCCTGGCCTGCGGAGTGATTGGGATTGCCAAGAGCTAAGTGTGGTACCTGCAGTGCTCTTCCATTGCTGCTCTTGCCCTTCCTCGTGCAAGCTCAAGATGTGTCGTTAATCTCCTGCTCCTCTGCATCCCGAGCAGCACTCACACGCTGGAGCCTGACCGAGTTTTGTATGGTGTACATTCAATTAAAGTGTTCCTCACGGAACGGCTCTGTGGTCTCTGCTCACGCTCCTGCTCTCGCCATTCCGTGTCACGTCCCTGCTGTCTGAGGGAACATGCGAGTAGTGCTCCTGGCCCAGACCCTGGATGAGCCCCAGGTGTGTCAGGGCTTCCTGCTGGGGAAGGTGCAGCATCTGTAGGCTTCAAACTTGTGTAATAAATGTTCTGGGCAGATACTCCTGGGTCTGGCTGTCTGTGACCAGGGAACCACCACACACCTGCCCCTGCTGGGAAAGGGGGCCTGGGCTTCAGCAGGGGGTTGGTTAAATTGCATCCAGCAAGTTGTTCCAGGCAGTATCCCAGGAGTGACCACTGTGTGCCAGTGCCAGCCTCCATCCTGTTCTGGTGTGTCCTTCTCAGACAGACTTCAGGGTCTCTCTTAACAGAGAAAATCAGTCATTTTAGTGAAGATTTGTATCCGTGTTCCTTGCTTTGGTACTTGAGGATGTTCATGGAAGTAGCAGTGTCTAGTTGTAGGTAACCCCACTCCACCGAGGCACGGCACTAAGGGAGCTGGGTAGTGGAGCAGGAATACTGTAAAAATACTTAGAACTTACATTCCCTGCTGCTGCCAGACCTCTGTGTGTCTTCACCTCCCCGTGCCTCTTCCAGAGGGTTGGCACTGCTGCTGCTGTGAGGGTTATGCACAGGCACTGCTGCAGAAGGTGGTAAGGAATTGTTCCACAGATTTCCAGGCTCCGCTTTCAAATCCCTACTGAGGCAGAGAATAGGGGTGGGATTTGTGTGAACAGAGCAGCCTTGTGTCTCTCATTCTTGTCTCCAGCTCTTCAGGGAGGTGTTCTCAGTGCAATAAACCCCCCTTACAGAGCTGGAGCAGCTCTTCCCAAGGCTCAAACCTCGATCTGTGGGACAAGGGAATGTCCCGTGTGCTCGGCAGGAAAAAACCACTGAGGACACGAGTTTGAACACATGGAAGTGGAGTTCACTACAATCTGTAAACAGGTTCTTTCTCTCTTTATTCTGCTATTGCAAGAACATAAAAATAGAAGTCCTCTCCCCAGTCCAGAGCTCCACAGTGGCTCTCCCACCCTCTCCCTCCCCCAGAGACAATTCCCTCTGCTGCAGGGCAGCTGTGAAAAAGGACTGATGTAAGGAAGCAGCTGTCCTTTCCTTGGGGCAAAATCCCCAACGTTAAAGGTAGAACACGCCCATAGCAAGGAGAAAAAAACCATTGAATATGCACAGGATTCGTACAGGTTTTCCCCGGCGCTGCTGGGTGTCCTTGGGCTCCGAGCCACGGCCGAGCCACGTGGGGCGGGCAGGACTTCCCAGAGTGTCCCTGCCCCGGGGATCGGCCATGGAGGCACTGCACCTGCCCTCGGCACAGCTGCCAGCACACGGAAGTGCTCTGGAGAGGAAGTGGCACAATGCCAGGAACACCAGGAGCTGCCCTCTTGTCCCCAGCCCGGGGGGGGCACAACCTACCTCTGGCAGGGTGAGGAGGGGCCGGCGTTCCCGCAGGAGCAGCCCCGTCTCCATGGAGGAAGGGCCAAGTCCTTTCCTTGTCCCAGCCTCACCTCGAGAGCCAGGCTGGACTTTTGGTGCCTGCGAGGTCTCGCTTCCCAGCAAGTACAAAAGCTGTGGAGCAGGTGCTGTCCAGCCCAGCACACGCTGTGTAACATCAGAGCAGATGGTCAGGGCCCGAAGGTGTCACTTCTTAAAAAAAAAGGCAAATTAAGGGCAACAGGAACCACAGAACCGATTGAGGGAGGGAGGAAAAAAAAACCTAAAGCAAATAATGGATTGCATTGCAAACACTAAAACAGTTAACTCTGCAATTAACATCTTAAAACTAACTTTTACCCAGGGTGGTCAAGTAGCTCATTAAAATGCAGCAATCTAAAACTCCAGAGGACTGTTACAAATAAAAATTCACTTGTGTGAATCGCTACACAAACAGATGGATTTCCTTTAACAAACAGAACCAAACCAGTCTAATTTAGACTCCAGTACAGCATTAACAGTTCCAACTTTAGGCTGCTGAACACTCCTTTTCCACTTCAGTGCAGCGTAGGAAGAATAGCACACGTTAAAAGTTTGTTACGAAAATAGAGTTTATTAAAAACACATCCCTATTGTTTTGAGGAGCTTTCACCGTTACCTTTTCTTAAATTAAAAAAAAAATAGAAAGCACTTCTACTTCTGATTCGTAAACTTTTTAAAGTCAAAACTTTAAAAAAGTTACAGCAAAAATGGGTAATATTTTAATCATCTCTTCAGTATTTTATGTTACGTTGTGGCTATTTTAAATAGAAGGGAAGCAATCAAATTGCTCACAGTGCCCCGGCGTCGGGGGCGCAGGGGCGGAAGCGGATTTACAGCACTGTACAACTAAAGCTCGACACTCCAAGCCGGGCTGCAGCCCTAGCGCGGCGCCTCGGCCACGGAGCCCGTGTCCTTGTCCGCCTGTTCCAGGGATGAGGTAGCCTCGGGCGCTGACTCTGGCGCAGGCTTCGCGCCCGCGGGTTCAGCGTCTCCCGCAGCGAGTTCTGAAACAAGTTCCGCGCCCTCCGTTTTGCTGCCGTGGGGCTCGTGGTTTTTGTCGCCTTCCGCCCTGTCTGTCACCTCCGGCTTTTCCTTGCCGCGGGTTTCTTCCTTGTCTCTACGAGACTCCCGATCCCTGGAATCCCTCTCCCTGTCTCGGTGGCCGCTGGAGCGCCTGTTCCTGTCCTCCGAGTCCCTGTGCCTGTCGCGCTCGGGGCTGCGGCGTCCCCAGTCTCGCCTGTCGCGGCTGCCCAGCCGCTCGTGCTCCCGGTCGTCGCGGCTGCCGTAGCGCTCCCGGTCGTTCTCCACCCGGTTCCCGAAGGATCTCCTCCCGAACCGCTCCTGGTCTCTGTTGGGCGTGAACTGCCTGTCGTTCCTGAACTGCCGCCCGTCCCTGTTCTCCTCGGGGCCGCCAGGCCCGCCGCTGCCCGGGCCGCCCCCGGGCCGCACGAAGTGGCCGGGCGGGGGGAAGGGGGTTTTCATTCCGTGCGGGGGAGGCATGCCGAAGCCGCCGGGGCCCGGCGGGGGCCCCCTGTGCATCATGTGCGGGGGCATGTGGCGCGGGGGCATCATCGGGAAGCGCGGCAGCGGCGGCGGTGGCGGCATCCCCGGCGGGCGCTGCAGCGGGATCAGCCCGGGCCGGGCGCCCAGCAGCCCCGTGGACGGAGTCTGCAGCCCCACCACGGGCGCGGGCGGCGGCGGGGCCACGCCCTGGGTGCCTGCAAGGAACACACAAGGGACAGTCAGAGCCTGGCAGGAGGGAACACGCAGCGTTTCCGTAACCTCAAACCCGACCTGCAGCTATCCCAGGAAAAGAGCACCCTAGAGCTTGGAGTGGAGCTTCCCGTGCTCTCCACGCATTGCCCGAGCAGCAGCGGCTGTGAACACCCCTTTAGGTGCTGGTGGCAGCAATGACTGTGCTCAGGGCAGCAACTCATCCCTGACCCCAGAGGCTTCCTTGGGGGAGAGCCTTTGCCCTTGTGCAGGTCAGGGCTCCCCCTCAGCCCCAGCTCAGCCTCCTGCTTCCTCAACCAACTGCAGCCAAAGGCCCTCCCTGCTGTTGTGCTTCCAGGCAAAGATACCTCACCCTCCCCTCCAGCCGGATTGAAACATTTCCCTCTGCTACAAAGAGCAACTGAACACGCCAGAGCTGCACAGCATCAGCAAGAGGCTCAGGCACAGAGGCAGCAGAGGGGAGGCTGGAGCACAGCTCTGTTTGCCATTCCAGAGAAGAGGGGCACAACAAAGATTCACTTCAGTAGAATAAACCTCTCAGTATAAACTAAAAGGAAATGCAACAGGTCATTCCCGGCTTCTTTTTTTACAATAGTGTTTCACTCTTTATAGCACATATCCAGCACCAACTACTTTCCAGTTTTATTCCTATGCTCTTCATAGGAGGAAAAAAACTCCCTCTCCAAACACAGTGTCAGATAAATCTCAGCCCGAAACTCCCAGACACCAACACAACGAGCCAGAAGGAAGGAGCAATTCTGAGCTCCAGCTGAGGCCTTCCCACTCCTGGGCAGGTGCCTCCTCAGGCTGAACCAGGAACACTGTCCGGTGTTCCCAGAGCCCCCACACTGCTCCCATCTGCTCCTGCTCACACCAGCACCTCCTGCCCTGGAAGCACAGCCCCTGCCTGGGTAAAACCAGAATGGGAAATACTGTGGAAATTCATGCTGGAATTAGTGCCAGCAGTGAAAACTGCACTTGGGTAGCAGCTTTATGAGCAGCCACACCACTTCCCCCTCACATGCCACGGTGTTCCTCCCTTCCTCCTCCTGCTTTGGCATTTGTACCCCAGACAGACCTGAGCCTTCTGTGCTGCCCTCTCACCACACCACTGACTTTGAGGAATGTCTCTCACAGAAACCTTTCCACCTGAGTGCTCCTTAAGTTCTGTTGGAAGGAAATTGTGTTTTGCCAGTGAGAAGACTCGCGTGACACCTTCCAGCCTGTGCTATCCTCTCCCCTTCCCCTCCAAGCAGTCAGACACGGCTCCAAGGGTCACACTCTGGGAGAGAAATGGCCCAGTACCAACAGCATTTCTCCCTGCCTTCTTCCCCCTTCTTGTCTCTAAAATGCAGAGCCTTTCCCCTTCTGGGTCAATAACCAGGTCTGTAATCACCCAGTTAAAGGTCCTCCCGTGACAGAACTACAGATCTTACAAGACAGACACATAGCTCATGATGTCTTCCAGGATTTTGAGGTTTGGAGATATTCTTGTTGGTAAAAACATCTTTTAATCTTCCTCAGAAGATTAAAACAAGGCAGAATAGAATACCTGAGAACTACAGAGCTGAAGAAGTTAAGCCTGTGCTTCTGCTTAGAAGCAGCAGAGCAGATGTAGGTTACAAGAGCATGAACATGAGGTTTGGAGAGAAGTTTCACATTTAAAAAGTACAAGTCATGTAATTTCTCAACCTTGTTTCTACACAAACTGCAGCACTGAAGCAACATAATGGTACCTGCAATTCTTTCATTCTGAACTGCAGCGGCGGTAGAGCTGCACACTTTTAAATTTATTTTAAGTATCAACCCCCTTCAGTGCTGAGGCTAAAGCAACTTTAGAAGAACTACTGGAGTTTCCTCACTGCTGACAAATCAGGCACCAACTAAAAACCTAAAGAGATGTCCAGAAACACATCCCAGTCTACTAAAAATGCTCAGAGAAATTTGTGGTACAGACACACACACACCCCCCATGTCTAGGGCAACCTCTTTTGGTTTAGGAAGTACCTGACCTGTAAGTAACTGGGTAAGAACTCTCTGAGCTCCGAGAGAAACCCTGAGGCGATTTCCTGACCCAGCTTCTCTGACTGGAGCCAGTTCCCTCACACCTGACACCTGCTCCTCTGTCCCAATGTGCAAAACCACTCCTTGCCTTCACAACAGATTTTATTGGTTTCGGAGGAGCAACCACCACACACCGAACTGGCCCAAGTTTCATCACTTGACTCCTACGACACAGCCCAAGTGCTGGGGCTGGCCTGAAGTGTCTTCTGTCCAGAGGGGGCACAGGGGTCGTCCTTACTGCTTTGATAAAGTAGGTACAAAGCCAGATTTCCATGTCACTGTGATCCAGAGCTGAGCATCTTCTCTCCCAGCTGGACAAAGCCCACATTCCCTTGGGATGATTCCCATGTCCCCAGTGCTGACACACCTGACTGACTTTACACAAACTCTCAGTAAGTGGTTACAGTAACTCACATGCCCTTAAATCACTTCCCAGCACGTGGAGCTCTGTGGTTTCTGTCTGTCCCAGCACACAAACCTCATGGAAACACATGGAACAAGCCAAAAGCTCATGGATCCAGCACAACAGCAGAAGGTTTTCACTCCAGTCTGAAGCTGCTGTTCTCCAACATCTGCATGTTCTCCAGCGGGGAATGTGGCATCTTACAGCTAGAAGATTAAATACTGCCAGGGAACCCTCTCAAGAGGGACAATGCTGCAAGTCTGGTGGATTTTTGCTGGAGTTTGATACAGGATCTTTCAGACCACGTCAAGACAAAAGAAAGAAGCCTAAATGAAAGGGCCTAAATATGGAGTCACAGCTGAAATAACTTGCCAAAAATCCCAACATTTTGTGACAGTCACAGCCTGAAGGGCTCAGAGAATGCTGTATTTGTGTTTTATGATTTAATGCAAATTACAAAAATCACTTCAGAACAAACCATCAGGAGAGCAAAGAGTAGTAACTGAGCTTGCACTCCCAGGAAGTGAATGCCAAGTTCGATGGGAACTCCAGAATAACTAAGCTTTGAGTACGTGTTCTGATCCTTGTAAGAATTTGGGTAAAAAGAGCACTAGATCAGGACCTACAACTGCAATAGGGTGCATTTCATCAGGATAACACATAGCAGAATCTGAATATTCCAGACACAGCATCTGCAGTTTATTACTGGCCTGAGTTACAGCATGTGCTCAGTTCTGGGAACACGTTGGCCAATCCCAAAGGATTTAAAGGCTGTCATTTCCTGCAGCAGGCACACGTCAAAGGAGCCTACAAATACCTGCTCTGCAGATCATTTCAAATTCCCTGAGCACACACTCATTGAGCCATCACAGCCTGGACTGTCCTGTTCCCATGAACAACAAGGTGTAACAGCAGAGAGTGACACCAAGAGCACAACTAAATCACAACAACCTGAGGCTGGGCTTTAGGAAAAAGCACAGAAAATCCAGACCCAATGTCCAAGAAGCATCACTCCTCTGAAGCACAACCACGCCATGGTTGGAAGGGATGAAGGAATTGCAGTGGAGGCACAAAGGAAATCAGTGGAGTTGAGACAGAACTTATGAAAGGGTATGAAATGTTACAATAATCCATTCCCAATTACTTTGTAACATGTCTTCCACAAATAAGCTGAACCGAGAGAGAGAAGCAGCATTTTTTGAAGTTAGAAAAGTTACTAAAGGGCCCCTGTGTTCTGTAGGGATTACAGGAAGTGTTCCCGAGCCAGGAGAAGTTTGGATCTCTCCCACAGCCTCTTCCCAGCAATCTTCATCCCTTGAGTCCAGCCTGCTGCAGGAGCTCTCCCATCCTGCCCACGTACCCAGAGAACATTTCCCCAACCTTCCCAGGACACACTCTGGCCTCCCACATGCACAGCTACACTCAATGCCTGAGTGACTCAAAGTGCTTTTAAGAAGTTAAACTTGTGCTAACTTACTGAAAGCCACGACAACTGATATTAACCTTTTATCTTTAATCACATAAAATATTATAATCTATTTCTTCTGGTGTTCCCGTCTCTTTTATCACACTGAACAGCATGCCCTGCAACTCCAGAATGTTCAGGATGGGTTTTACGTAACTCTTTAATTATAAATAACTTCTTGAAATTAGACACTCCCCAACATCAAATGCTACTGCCTAGGCAAACACACAGATCTCAGCCATTACTGCAGAGCTGCTCTGTGAGCTCAAAAACCTTCACCTCACTGACAGAAGTCACTCTGACTACATGGAGAACTTTATCTGCCTCAACTACTCAGTGAACAAGTTAACGAAAGCAAAGGCTTCTCAAGTTCAGCTTCCTTGGGTTTTTAAGAATAAAAAGCAGCTGCTGTCCAAGGAAACTGATCTGCGTGTCTAATTCAGTTCAGTCTTCATTTTGCAAAACCTTTTTGTTATGTATGCAGAGACACAGCAAAAGGCAGAGGATCCTCATACATTCCAAAGGCCTGGAACATGAAGTGCAGGTTATGCTGTCCAAGACAGGGAAACTCCAAAACTCTGGCAACACTGTGCTACCTTCACAGAAAGTGCCATTCAGCAGGAAGGTGTGAATTTTTGAAATTCCTAACAAAATGCCCTGACTCCATGGTGGCACCACAGAGTTTCTTAAGCTTTTCTCTCTTTTGAAAGGGTCTTCTGTCAAGTTTTCAACATGAAGGATCCATAAATCATTATCATAGATGGAAAATTTAGCCCTCACATCCAAGAGAGCAGTGAGCTCTCAGAGAGACAAATCTCTGGTTTTCTTCTGCTGTCACTGTAAAGCTCTGGGCAGAAACCCACTAGCACAAAATTAGCTTTTTCATTCATTTCTTAGGCTCTCATTGAGAGGCCTAAAATTCCACAAATGCAATAATATCACTAGAATTTGTAGATAACAAGTCTCTTGAGTAAATTCTTGACACTGGCCCATCCAAGGCCATCATAAAATAAGCATTTAGCAGAGCTCTGTAACAGTTCACACTCCCTTTCAAAATCTGACTGAGTCTGTATCGTATTAGGAAAAGTAATTTATGCAATATACCCCAAATTAACTTGGGTTTGCTAGTCAAAAAAACATTTGGTAATATTTAAATAATATATTCTTACAAAGGTTTCAAAACCTGTCATACTGCAGGGCTGCATAAAAGCTTTTGATTTTCTGTTTTACTGAAACAATTCATTCCATACATAAGAAATATGTACCCCATCCTCAGAGATTTCAAAAATATACTAAAAATAGTTTCTCTGCACGTTAGTTATATATATGTAATAGTTGACTCTAAAACCTGGTTCGTCTGTCATACAGATGTGCTGCTGTAAATTCATTTTCTACACTATATAAACCTTCACTTGTTAAAAGTGGACAGCAGTTGAATTTGTAACTTACACACGATGGCTTTGTTTCTCCAGAAAACAGATCTTCAATAATAAAAAATATTGACTGCTCCTTCTGTGCAAAATTAAGCCTCTAAAACTGATGTCAAAGCCAACAGCAGGACAGAAATTTCAACAAGCTGAGAAAAATGTGCTTCCCTTTCCCCTGGACTGTAAGTCAGAAGCCAAATCAAAATGGTATTTTAAACGCAGGGAACAATGAAGTGCAGAACTTACACAAGAGAAACTTACCAAGGAGTGGAACAGCCTGGGTGACGGGAGCAGGGACATTGGTAGGTGCTACAGGAGGTGGAACAGTGCCATAGATTTTGGAAGTGTCGGTACTTTCAGCATTCCCTCTGCCTCCAGAAACTACTGTTGGGATGGGATTTCCTACATTCGACTCCTTTGTAGTGTCCTCATTCCCACCAGTTGCTGTAGCTGAGGAACAAGGCAAGGACACATTGAACACCACCCAGCAATTCCTGCAGGATCCCTGCCTTCCACAGGGCCCAACACTTACAGTTTGGGATGTTCACTGCCGGAGTGTGCGGGACAGAGACCGGAGGAGTTATGGGAGGTGGTGGCCCGGGAGGAAGGAATCCTATAAAAAGCACAGGAGAGCCCTGAGTGCTGCCCTGGCACAACACCCCGTGCAGCTGGTGCAGCTCTGGGCCCAGCAGAGCCCGGGCTGGAGCAGCCCCACAAACCTGGAGGTAAATGCAGTGGGTTGAAGCCGGGCCGGAGGAACGGAGGCGGCGGCGGTGGCGGCACCCCGGGGGCAAATCCAGGAGGAGGGATTCCTAAAGGTGCTGTGAAAGCAGGGGGCTGGAGTGCACCAACCACGGGAGGCCCTGATGGATGGGGTGGAACCTGGGAAAAAGGAAGGGGAAAGATGGGTTACCCCGAGAGTGCCCGGATTATTCTGTCCCGCTGGCGATCTCGGCCTTTGTCCAGCTCCACCAGGACATCTCAGCGACCTCAAATTCCTCTGCAGCAGGGGGGGACTCTCACTAAAGATCTAATTAGCTCTCTAGGAACCTCCATCACTGAAAATATCACCACCAGTCCTGTCTGCCTTTCTAATTAGAGCAAAACTCTCCTCTGTGCTAAATGGGTACTAATGCATGTTGGTAACTCCCCTCCACATACCCCTCACACAGTGCCTGGGATTCGCTTCCATCCACCAGGATGGATTTCCAAAGAGGAGCCACTGGAATGCTCACAACTTCAGAGCAATTAAAAACCTCTGCTTGTCCCTTTCTCACTACCTGAGTTTGCACATTAGAATGACTCAGGTTTCCTTTCTCTTTTATTCTGATTTATATCAAGCTCTGAATTTAAATTAGCTCTGATTTAAGGGATTCTACTATTTTAACACTGACAAGAAAGCGTTGATATAAAAGTAGTGGAGTATCTGTCAATAAGAAAAGCCTTTAGAAATTTATTAATTAATAAAACAAATAACAACAACAAAAAAAGCCCATCACAAACCCTGAAGATGCAATTCAGCCCTTCTATAACAAAGATTCTACTGCAGTAATTTCTCTGTGACTGAGAGAAGAGAGTTGCCATTCATGGCATGCCCTTCCTCCCTGACTTATTTAAGTCAGATTTTGTTTATTTATGTGGAACAACTCTCACCTGTGGAGGAGGTACTGTTATTGGTGCAGGCATGGGAACAGGAATTGGGACAGGTAAAGCTTTGGGAATAGGTGACACTGGTTCATTGTGTGCAGCTTCTGCACCTCCATTCTGAGCCACTTCATTTTCAGACTTCTTGGGAATTCCCTTCCACTCTGTCCAAAACAAAATGCCAACAGACATGGATAAGACAAGCACTGCCACATGAAACATGCTTGGTCATGTTTACAAAAATGACCTAATTGAAATACTCGGATAATAAGCAGCTAAGAAGCATTTATACATATTTCTGACAATAAAAATTCCAAATTCATTTAAACACAGCACAATCTGAAATAGCAAATAAAATTGTTCATTTCAGTAGTCATTTAACAATGCTTTGCACTGGCAGTGTATATGCACACCTAGGACTCTGCTACATTATCTGTGACAAAAACTGTACAGCTTTTTGGGACAAGCTTTCAACAGGTTCATTCTACTGCTCCCAGGCAGGAAGGCAGCAGCTTTTTCACTAATTTGAGAACTCATTTCTAAAAAACCCAACATCTTCAAGTCTCCAACAAAGAAAAGGAGAATACAACTATAAAGAACTGCAGCAAAATAAGAGAAACATCAAATATAGCCTTAAACTTAATTTACAGAAGAAATCCAGCTCCTATTGTCTGTCAGAACTTCCTGGGAAAGTGCAAAGAGGGATCAATGAGGGGGCACTTTGGGAAAGAGAAGAGCACTGAGAGGATTGAACATACTGATATTATGTCCATCATTCATTACACTGTCATTTAAAACACACACATTTAACTGATTTCTGTGTGTTCAGCATGAAGAGATGCTACAATTAGAGCACATATACAATAACCACCAGCTAACTGGGCAAACTGGACAGAATTGCCAAACCCTGAAACAAAGGTTCAGTAACAGAACTGAACATGCACTAACACCGTACCTGGACTAAGGGTCTCGTTGTCCAACATTCCTCCTTCACAGAAGCTTTCAAGATCTTCAGGTTTGACTTTGTCCCATGGTATGTAAGTCACACCCAATTCTACATCCCAATACTGCTTGTAGTCTGGCTTTATTCCTTTATTCAGAGCCCAGGCAATCTTGAGGGGGGTGAAAATAAAAGCGGTCAGCAAAATGCTTCCATTTTAATGGATTTTATATTTCATTTTCACAAAACAGCATTTGAGGGTAAAAAGCAAAAAGCGTAAGAGAAACAGCTACAAAACTCTGAAGTAAGGTTTTTCTTAAAGCAGACAGTTCCTATTCCTTGGCTTGACTCTTGCACACCATCTGTAAAAACGTATAAAGCCAGCTGCTTCTGATGTTCCCCAGCCACTAAGATTAATTCCATTTCCCTTTGGAGGACAGTGTCACACTAATTTGACATTCTACAGAAGGAAGAACTTCACTAATTAATGCAGACTTCCTTATTTATTAGCACTCGTCACAGGATTACCATATGTAATGAAACTCTGTTATGAGACAAGTAACTGGCAGCAAGAAACACACAGTGCCAGTCCCCTGTAATGAGCAAAAGGACACCATTTCTGCTGATTAAACAGACAATTACAGGCAATCTTTCAAGGAAACTGATACAAGTTCCACTAATCCCACTACAGACCAGGAACAGTAATTTTCAAAAACTGGTTCACTCCTATTTTTTCAGAATTGTACAGAATACCATCTCCAGAACACATTCACGGCTGAAATACCCCGAAGCCCAGCACAGATGAGACAGGATGACAGTAACTACAGCAGCTTTGGAAAGGCTGACCTTTCCCAAGCAGTACCTTGATGGATTTCTGGTTGACTTTGAAGTTGCCTCGGCTCAGTTTCTGGAGGGCTCTGTTGGCATCCTGTCTGTGCACCATGACAATGTAGGCACATCCTCTGGGCGGTATCATCTGCGGGGGGTTTAAGGGAGAAAGTTCATTTTGCAGGTAACGAGGCAGTGAACAACACACAAATGCTCAGTTACTCAGCAAACTGGGACATCAGGGGGTGTTCCAAAAGGGGTATGGAAGTATGGAAGGGGATGTTAGTTTAAGAGGCTAAGAAAGCCTTTTCACATTTCTAGTGAACTAAAACTTCCACAACTCTAAAAGACAGCTGATTTTTGCGTATTTAATCCTTTCAAATTGCTCAACAACAGTGTTCATGTAAATTCTATGGTCTGGCAATTAGTTACTTTGCTGGAATGCACACGAGTATCCCCCTTCATTCTGCCAGCTGCACCTCCACATTCAGTTCTCGCTGCAGATTTGAAATAATTTTTATTTGTAATGAATTTGAGGAAGAAATGCCTAGGCTGTTCTACAAAATTTGGGAATAGAAAGAAAATTAGTCACTTCTTGTTTGTTTGAATGAATGAAATTTTTGAAGTTACTGGAACAGCTATAATTTATATATAAAATATCCTTAAATACAGCAAAATAAAACAACAGTTCTCAGTGTTTATGGCTAAAATGACAGAAGAGCAACAAGAACACCAGCTAAGAGTCCACATTCCTATAATCAAATAAAATGAAACAGCTAAAGAACTCAGAAGCATGGGATGTAATTCTGCAGCCAACTCCTCACTTGCCATTCCTTGTTCTCCAGGGAAAGCAGGATTTTAATGAAAATGGGATAAGCTGTATTACCCCACGAGCATTTTACACTGCAGGAAACCAAAGCAGCTCCCTTCTTGTTTGCATCCAACTCAGCCACATGAACTGAGTGTACACACTGAAAGCACAACATACAGGAAACGACAGCCCAACTCTTTGGGATGTATCAGAAATAACTCTGCCTCAGAGCAGCCTGCAGAGATGTCCTGCACCCAAGCAGATCAAAGTGCCTCACACTGCACCCCTTATACTCACATTGATGGACTCAATGGGGCCAAACTCCTCCAAGAGACTTCCCACATCCTGCTGAGTTGTCCTTTTGTCGAGCTGTCCTACCCAGAGCGTGGTACTGCAAACTACAACCGAGAGTTAGCACAGGTTGCCAGAGCCATTCCTGACACAAGCTCCTTACAGGACAGATAACCAACACTTATCTCAGCCCATGCTGAATTCAGAGTAATAACCAGGAAAGGAGCTCAAGGCATCCCACTGGCTGCAGATTACTGCAGCAACCTTTAATACTCATCCAGATTTTCCACCTGAGAGATACAGGAGTGCAAACTTTGACAGCCGATGTGACAGACCCTGGGAAAGGTGTTGGCAGCAGCACATCTCACAGCACTGCCAGGGACCTTCCACTAAACAGCTACCAGGGCTCTGCAGGCCTTTACACCCCTGGGACTGTCATTCACCAGGTCTCAGCTCATTAAATACCTCAGGTTTTTGTCTCTCTTATGTAAGAAAGAATGTTTTTATTTTACTTGATGGCCCTGGAGAAGATTCCACACTCCCAAGGAATATTCAGAAGACAACTACTATGTTTGGTCTATAAACACTGGCAAATCCAGGATTATTTCAGAAATCCAAACATTAGCCTGTGTGTTTTCCAGGTCAAAGCTCCCCTTCAGGTTGGAGAGATACACAAGACTGAATACTTAGAAAAATTGTAATAATTTACAATTAACTCAAATTCTTTTTGTTCAATCTGCTTTACCTTGTATGTCTTGAAGGAAGGAAAATAAAAACATGGGGGTTCAATTTTTCCTTTTCTCATTTTACAGCCAAAATATATCTAACTTGGAGATACTCCAAAAATGCTAAACTGTCTACTATGAGTAAAGGAAGAACAGGAAGTGTGGTGAAAGTCCTACCAGGAATCACAAGGCAGTAAATTTTTATTCTGAGCCTCGGAAACCACAACAAGTAGCACTAAACCCAAGGAACACAAAAACTTTGAAACTATCACCCAGAAAACGGCACGGCTGGAACGCGCAGAGTTACACAACCACAAAGAGAACGGACTCACCGCTGACAGTCTCTGACTTGATCTGGGGGAGGCCTTTGGAGCGGCGCTCCCTCTCGCGCTCGCGCTCCCGCCGCTCCTGGGAGCGGGACTTGGGCGAGTGCCGGCGCCGGTCCCGGGAGCGCGAGCGGGAGCGGCGGTGCCGCGAGCGCCGGGAGCGCGAGCCCGACCGCGAGCGTCTCCTCTTGGGGGACCTGTTGGGACCAGAGCCACGGATGGTCAGTGTTTGTCACCCCGGCGCTGACACACAGCCTCGGTTAACTGCTCAAACACCCAAAGAGGTCTGTCAATAAAGCGATAAATCAATCCCAGCTCATGCACGGGCATTTAGAACTAGAGTAAAGCACTGCAGTAGCTGATCTGTGCACTCCAGCTGAACAGCTGATTACTTCCCGATTTCTCATCATCCATTAATTTTGAAGCTGACCACCAAAACTGTGTCCACTTCAACACAGAAAAAGTTACTCCTGCGTCAACGAGGAAAATGTTTATTGCTTTTACAAAGATGGCTAAAAAAGAGATTGCAAATAAATTCTGCCACTGAAATTGTATTTTACATCTTGTTCAAGTTCTAAACGACTCAAGGTGTGGAAGACCCTGTAAGCCTTCAGAGAGATCATGTGGAACTTGGCAAGGAGGAAGACTTGCAGCTAAAGGGAGAGTGGAGCCAGATCTGCTCGGTCAGCTGCGATGTGACACACGGGCTCAGTGACACACAAAGTCCCACAGCACACAGATCACAAATGGTTTTGTAAGGAAAGTGTTTTTAGAGCACAGGCAAAATTAAACTATCACATTCTGCCTCCCTGAAATTTACTCCGGACTGACAGGCATGGAAGTTACTCTCCCACTAACAGAGAACTGCACAGATACCCAATTTTCCCTAGACAGGAGATGACTTTCAGAGGTTCATATATCTTAGAGCTGCTAATCTGCTTCTCATTCTTGCACTAAAAGAACTTTCACTCATTTACCTGGATGCAGATCTAGATCTTGATTTCCTGCTGTCAGAAACATGCCGTTTTCCCTCCTGAATGGGTGGCTGTTCCACTTCCATATCCTAAAACACGAAGTTGACTGGCGTTATGGGTGAGTGGCACAAGTATTTTATTTCTTTTTATGCTCAGACTAAATTAACAGCACTAAAAACACATTGAATATTCAAATGTGTAAAATTAAAGAGTAATGTGACTCAAAAGCTTCACTCTGTGGTCACTAGCAGGGAGAGAGTCCAGTATTGCATGTACTTAACACAGCCACTGACAAGACATCATAGAAATAATTTACACAATTCTCATTTTCCATTTGCTAATTATTGGTTTTCCACATTTTACCCCATTTCAGCACCACCTGCATCTCCACAGAATATGATTTTATTCCTTGAGATCAGTCAGTGGATCCTGCTCCATCATTAAAATCCCAGGCAAAGTGAGGTCTACTGCAATTTTTCTCCAAGATGTTAGAGGAACCTTCTTTAAACCTGAAGCACGCTGGAGACGGGAAAGGGGTAAGTCCTGGAGCTATCCAGCTGTCTTCCCAGCAGAGCCAGCCTCGTAGCCAGCTGTGTCCTGGTCATCCAGACATTTCTTCTCCAGGACAATCCACACACATTTGGGAGACATGTACGAGAGCACTGAAGTTGGTTTGCTCACCTGCTGGTGGGGTTTCTGCAGGTGTGGTTCAGCCTGGACTGGGAAGGGAGACTGGAAAGTTGGCTGCACTGGTGCTGCTGGAGGCATCACTGGCTGAGCCATGGGTGGGAACTGGGGGGTAGGCAGGAGACCAAAACCTGGCATTTGCCCATTCGGAGGGAGCGGCACCTTGGGAGAAGAAAACACACATAGAATTCCAGCTAGGGGAAGAAATCACATTTGCTTTCCCAGCTGGCTCAAGTAAAGTTGTATGTCTGCTCAAAAGTCACAGTAAAATATGGGAGAAAGATGAAGCAGGGCAAGCGTTTGGGTGCAGAAATAATTTTGTCCTTCAAAGTCTGACTAGGACAGACAACAAAAATATGTTTCTTTGGGAAGATGGAGGGCTTAAGCCACATTCACTCTTCACCAACAGGAAAACCACTTCCTTAATTCTGCACTAAAGGAAACAGCAAAGGATAGAAAACACAACAGGGGGACAAGGGAAGAACCTGGAGTTACCTGGTGCCGCATCGGATCCTGCTGCATTCCCATCATCCGCTGCTGAAAAGGATCCATGTTTGGGAGCTGAGGAAATACTGGCTGTTGCATGCCTTCTCCTGGAAACCCACTAAAACCAGGAATATTTTGGTAAGACAAGTCAGTAGATGCACAGATTTTTTTTGTCTTTATTTCACACATTTCTACACACATTTACACATTCCTGCTGTTTAGACAGAACAATTATCTTTACTGTGATCCCATTTCCAACAAAAAAAAGAAAAGGAAGAAAGAGTGGCTTCCTGATCTTTTCTCCACTTTAAGAGCAGTCCTTTCACATTTAAAGAGATGCTACAGAAAGGTTAGAGCCT
The DNA here is from genome assembly GCA_013398015.1 of Oreocharis arfaki. Taxonomy (NCBI): domain Eukaryota; kingdom Metazoa; phylum Chordata; class Aves; order Passeriformes; family Paramythiidae; genus Oreocharis; species Oreocharis arfaki. The sequence goes on along the minus strand of VZRR01014440.1, from coordinate 16,029 downwards.
CCCTCTCCCCTGTACTTATGTGAGCTTGCTAAAGATCTCAGCCTACAGAAACACTTCAGGAAGGTTTTCTGCCTTAGGCTAATTCTCTTCCTTTGCAGTTCCTCTTTTGGGAACAAAAGAAGTAATGCTTTTCTCCTCAAGGAAAAGAAATTGGCTGTACTTTTGCTGTAAGAAAACACTTTGGTTTAGGAGGAAATAGGGCAGAGGAGAAAGGGGTGTGTATCACATGAGGATTACAGTGATGCCCATCACTTCCTGATTCAACACACAGAATGGACAGTGCTCAGGGAATTCTGGAGGCCTGTGCAGGTAACAGGACCTGCTTGCAGGATGCAGCCTGTGCAAGAAACTCAACAGGATTTCAGGGGGATAAAGGAATCTCATGGTGATGGGAAATGGAATTTTGCAGTGTTTGAAGACAACTCTGAGAAGATTCTGGACAGATCAGTATTTTATAGAGAGAATTACTGAGCTGGCGTGCCCAGATTGGGAACACTGGAATCCCACCCTCAGGGACACCTTGCACACCTGAGAGGTGCTAAGGACAGAGGCTCTGAAGCACTACCAACAGAACATAAACACGCCCACAAGCCTCCAGCTGGGCAGACACAAGCAGTGCTTATGTGTGAGCTACCTCATCTTTCTGTACTCCAGAGTTCCATCTGTATTCTAAGGCAAATACTAGCAATTTCCTTCAAAGGCATTTAAATGAACTACTACTTGTGGACATAAAGTGCTCGAGGTGAAAGACACAGTCAGAAAGCTGATGGCAGAGTTAGTGGTTCTGGTTTCGAGAGCAGGGTTTAGATGCAGATACAGAGAGTAAGACATGGGGCCACGTACTGAAGCAGGGAAAAAAGAAATATGGACTAACCCCGGCATTGAGCACCATCCAGCCTGTGCACTGAATGAGAGAGAGGTCCTGTGGAAAAAACTGGGATGTGGTCATGTCATTCCAGACTTTATCATAACGCACAGCAAAAGGGAAACAGGAGTGTGAGCTCGCTTGCGTGGGGACTGAATGTTTGCCAACGTAAAGCTGTAAAGCCAATTGTCATTTCTTCAATACTTAAAACTATCACAATGTTTGGAATAGCAACTTTTCCCCAGCCAGTAAAGCAAAGCAATCCAGCTGATCCAGTGATGCCCTGACACACTCAGTTGCACAGTAAAAACATGGAACTCGTCCTGAAACCAAAACTGAGCTTTTCTCTACAGAACACAGTCCTCCATCAACGAGGCAACACAGATCTACAACAGATCACCAAAGTAACGGGACATAAAAATCACCCCACCAAAAACTGTTAACAGTGTTTTAAATTTGAACTGTAGCAGTTAAACACTGAACTAACTTGGAATTTTAATCTACTTTCTAACGTAAAAATGCTTTAGGACAAAGATGCCTTAGTTTTATTATGACACAGAACTTACAAAGCCGGCTGAGACACTGAAGGGGAAGGAGCTGAATCTTCTTTCTTTGAATCTTCCACTGCTTCTGGTTCATCATCATAGTCAAACCGATCTAGCAGCTTCTGTAAGAAATCACATTGGGACAACTATTTTTTCTATATCTTACCCAACTGGCAGCCAAAATATCTTTATTATCACAGTCTTACAACATATGTAAGCTCTGAAGCTAAAGACAAGGTCAGAATTGGGGAAAAATAGAAATCTATATTCCAATACAAAATAAATACTATCCAAAACCAGTTTTCTTCAGCTTCAGAAAATGCAAACCAAGACTTACTTTGTCAAATGATGTTTTCTGCTCAGGTGCTGTGAAAGCAGCTTTCTGCTCTGGGGGCTGTGCTGCTGTGGTTTTCAGCTGAGCAGTAATAGCTTGAACCTGAGCCATCACAGTGTTGTCTATGACCGGTGACTGGGGCTTCTGAGGCTGTTGGAAGGTCTGCAGGATTTGCTGGAGCTACAGAGAAGTAAGACACTATTAAGTGTATGTTCTCATATAAACACCAAGTATTGAAAGAGTTGTAGAATATAAATTTTATGTCAATACCGACTGCGACAGGGGACACAGGAGCACACCAACAATCTAACTGAGCTGTGGATCATTTACACCAAGACCAAGAGTCTCTTTTTAAATACACTGGTGGCAAAATTCAGTAGATCCCAACATTGCAGTGTTCAGGCCCCTCAACACTGCAAACATCGGAGTGGACCGAACAATAAAATTCCCCATTTTCTTTGAGATATTCCACCTGTTCTGGAAACCCTGTTACTGCATCAACTCACAACTAATTATTTAGGAACACATAACGGAGTATCATCAAATGCCAAAATTACTAGATGGAAGAATTTAAATACTTTAACTCCTTCAAGTTTTCCACCGAAGACCTTAGGGAAGCTCTTTTGCCTCAACTCCAAGCTATCAATTCCACCACTTCCCTCCTCGTTTCACATAGAAACTGAAGCTAAAGGGAATCCACACGCAGGTTACCTGTTGTCCTTGTGTTGTCTGGAACAGCTGGGCTACAGCTGCAAAGGCATCGGAACTGGGCAGCTGTGGCACGGTGGGCACCGAGTTCGCAGTCACTTGAGGGGGCTCCGAGGGAACCTTGGCCGGAGGGGGCGGCGAACCTGAGGGTTTCCCAGGAACACAGAAAGGGCTGCGTGACTCCAGAACATTCCTCTTGCTCCCCACAACGAGTGGCTGGCTACAGCCCCCTATTTAACCCAAAAGGACCTATTTACAGCACCCCAGCTGCATATTCTGGTCAACCTGCCATGAACTGCTCTGGTCGCTGCTCACACCTGCACTTTGGATGCACTGAGACAGAAAAGCCGGTCCCACATGGAATTTTAGCGCCCAGCTCCATGTTTGTAGCTGTGCAGATTTAGAAAAGCTCTCGCTCCAACAGCATTAGGCAACGAGCTTCAATACCCTGAATGTGGTGGTTTCTGCTTCCACAGATCTGGGCTCATCCTTTTGCATGAATGATCCGAATCAACCATCTCATGGCTCATTGGAAGAGCAGCTGAGTTTCTCTCAGTATTTTCCACCAGTAACTGAAATTTTGCTGAGAAGTCTGGCAATAATTAAAGGTTTTTAAAGATTACTTCACACGCAGTTTTCTTTCATAAGGTTTATTCACATGTCCCTTTTGCATGTGGACAAGCCACACCTGCAGCTGATGGATAAATCCTCCCACCAGGAAAATGATATTTACTCATTTTTCCAGGAAAAGACTCTCATTTCCACTGAGCTGCAACTGAGATCACAACTTAAGACATGCTACTAGTGTTCCCATTCTCCTTGCCTTAGACTACAACACCTTTTTTAATAAACATCTTGCCAGTACCAAGTAAATTAGCAATAATCCCATCAATTCCTACATACTATGAGTAAGTAACTATTCTTTAGCAAATCTGTTATAATTGACATAATAAAGCTGTACAAGGAGGGAGTTAAAAAAAAAACTCCACAGATAGAAATATTTAGTTTGAAACACTAAGCAAACATGTTTGCCTTGCAATAGCAACTCTTTAAAGCCATTCCTCTGTTTGCACTTCAAATAACTCCAGTATTGACAGGCAGCAAGCACAGGCAAACGTGTTGAATAATACTTTCCCAGAAGTGAAATGCAACATAAAAATAAAGCAAAAAGGCATCTGTTGTTTTTAAATACAAAGTAACTCCCAAATTATTTCCTGTATATATTCAGAAGGATATTTGCTTGCTCAAGGGAGAAAATTTGTATTTCTCTCTGTCTTCATGGGCTAAACAGACTCTACTTCACATAATACATTAATTTATTTATTATTATTCATTAGTATATTTATTTCAGGGCCAAATCACCCCCTCTGGCACATCTGAATAATCTCACTGAAAATCTCTGCAAAAGGCAGCCAACCTGTTCACCACTACTGAGGAGAGACAGAGCTGGACAGGCAGTGCCCCTCACCTGTCCCAAAATTCAAAGGTACAGCCACCGCTCTGCCCCCAGGCTCGGATGCCAAGGCAATCCCTGCCCGTGCCAGGTTTACAGAGCCTTTAATGGGATGCACTTCCTTGAACACAGCTGGAGATGATTTCACTGGTGCTGCTGTGCATTGCTGTTTTGCTGTCTCTCACCACACCTCACTCCCTGCTTTCCATTTTCCCAGTCCTACTCCATGAGCACAGTAAATAAGCAGTTTAGCAAAGCCCAGTGCGGAACACGGAGCACAGAGCCAAAAAGCAGCCCTCCGGAGAAAGAGGGAATTGTGGAATGCATGTTCCCCGTAACCTCACTCCCAGCTTTTCTGTGGCACTAAATAGGTCAGTGCAGGCACAGTGGGCAGGCTGGCACTGCTGTGCTCTGCAGGTCGGTGCTTCTCAGCCAGCAGCCCGTGCAAAATCCCAGGCACAAATGTTCTGTTTGAGAACCTGGATGTGAAACACCAGTTCAAGACTTGCAGGGCTGCACACTGAGACACTGACAGCTGCTGCTTTCAGCTACCAAGTTGACTCAAAGGAAGATGAAGCTCTTTAACATCTAAGATCCCACTTATTTACCTGGATTCTGGCATTAAAAAATAACATAAGAATTATAAAATTGAGAAATGACATAAAAATATCTCAAAGGAAAAGAAAAAATAGTATTTGTTTAGGAGGGGACACTGAAGTCACCTCTAAGTGTGCACATACATATGTACACATGCATGTACAAGATAAACATTAACAGATCTCCCAAGTCAGTATTCACATGCTGATAATTTCTGAAATACAGTATCAGCGTTTATTTAAAATGAGTTTGGCTGCTCATTGTGACAAAGCTGAATTTACTGCTATGTCACTGCTGGAACTAAGAGCAGGCACTTTGTGCTGAAAGCAAACAAGGTATTGCCATTTGCCCTTTGGGAGCAGAAGTTAAAATGTCATTCCTACCTTCATTGTTAGTAGCATTCTCTGCCATGGGCGCAGTGGCACTAGTTCCTGCTGCCATATCCAAGAGAGGCTGAATTATTTCAATTTTAAATACTCCATTTTTCTGCCAAAGGTTCAGGACACGAACTATTTTACTCTGTTGAAACAAAAGGAAGCACCAATGCTGAATCCAGCTTTCTTAAGTCACCATTTTATCTTCTGTATGCAGAGGAGGTTTGAACAGCACGTGACATAATCACACCAATTTAACAAACCCTGTGTCGTGACAGGGGGCAGCAACACCTTTGAACTGGCAAAGATAAAAACTGCCAACTTATCTTATTGTCAAAGCAATCTGTGACATTTCCCTAAAACTGTTCTGGCCAGCCAGAAATCCAGGTGTGATGGACAATCCAGGACATCATTTCAGCCCCATGTCTTCACAGACGGTCACAAAGGGATGAAACAACCAACCCATGTGACCAAAAAGAGAAAATGAAGATGAGCTGGAAAGCCTTCATGAAGAGAGGGACAATTAGACCAGAAAATGCTACCACAACACTTTGAAGTCAGATTGAGGGTTCCTTGCTTGGTATTATTTCTAACCCAACCAATTCTATGTTGAGACCAGAAACTGCATCTCCATCATTATCCAAAAGATGAGGAAAGCAAGTGGAAAACATCCTCACTGATCACTGCAGAAGGATTAATTTAGAATCTCTGATTGTCAGCTGTTATTTTAAGCTCATTTCTTTTTTTTTTTTTTGACGTGAAGAACAATGCAGCTTCCAGGAACAAGCTGGAAATTGGCCTTTCCTTCTTTAGCCCAGCATTAAAACAAGAATGTCTCAGTAGTTGTGCTGCTTCAGCTGGAACATGCAAGCAGGTAGAAGTCAGAACACATGTTGTATTGCTGTCCTTTCTGCACACTTAGTCATCCACTTGCACACATATAAGCTTCAAGTACCTTTTACTTCAAATGAATTGATTCTGCTCTTTCACTGTGACTCAGTTATATACACCCATGTAAACCCACCTCTACCTGAATGATTAAAGAATTCTACAAAACGTTTGCTAAAATACCACCAATTAGAGAGAAACTTGCAATGCCTATTTTTAAGCAACATTTTGGTCTGAAAAACAGTTAACTTTAAAACTGCAACATTGTTTTGCTTTGGGTATTCTGTCTCTCCAGAATCATACAAAGGCCAAAAAAGGGGCAAATGCAATACTCTTGTTTTCAGTCACATATTAATTTTACAGAAAGGCTGTTTAAAAAAAAAAAAAAAGGTAGCATTATCCTCTTCAGATATTACCCACAGCTGGTGGGTATCTGTATATCAGGGTTTTTGTGCTTAGGAACTGGACATTCATTAAAGCAAGCGTGTTATAAATAATAATATTCCCTGTATCAAGTAGTTCCATGAAGGAGATGGACAGTCTCACTCGTTTAGATGAACAAAATGGTAACACAGAAACAGAAAGGAGAAGGGACTGCTCTGTCCCTGTCTGCTCATCAACCCAGGAGCTCCAAAATATCAGATTCAATGCCTGAAGGTCTAAATGTTCCACATTAGAAAACTACAGAGCATCCAAGCCTTTCAAAAGAGAAACTTCTAAAACACAGTGATCTTGGGAATCTCCAGACTGTTTTGACAGAGGTCACAAAAAGCATCTTTTCTGGACCATGAGGAATTCACACCACTTTCTGAGCCTCTGTTCTATCAGCAAGTACAGCAGAACTAAGAAAAATGAGGCCTTAGACCAGTGGAGAGCACCAGTGAAACTCAAGTATGGGACTAGGAAAGACTGAAGAAATCAACATGATTTTCTTAGGAAACATTTGTGAGCAGAACATAATGATTTTCTTAGAAAACATTTCTGAGCAGAACAGTCACTGCCTACAAAACCAAGGCTTCTCCTGCAGCACTTTCTTCTTGTGGCAGACACCGCCTTCCAGAGGAAGTTTTTCTGAAGGAGCCTCTAGAGAAAAAAACTTTTGGCACAGTAACACACGCTGCTAAAGTGTCTGCACAGGCAAAACAAAACTGATGAGGTCAGGCAAAATACATCTTTTAACTTGAACTTGCATTTAACTATCACCTTTGATAATCTTTCTCAGCAACAGTCACCACCAGGGTCAGAGAGAATCCCCAAATCACTGCCACAGCAGTGCAAGCACCAAGGCAGCACCACACCAATGCACGGCAACACCTGAGAAGGGCTTGTCCTACCTTGTCTTCAGATGGACACAGATACAAATACTGGAATGTGGCAGTAATATTTTTAGAGAATCTTGGCCCAAAGACATCCTTGTCCGTTCCGAACTGGTGCCGAGACTGCCGAACGATGGAGTCGATGACGTACAGCCCCGGCACTTTGTACTCCGGCTTGCACTGCAAACAGCACGACAACTCTGTGTCAGGCAGGGACACCACAGGTAACACCCCCCTCAGAGCTTCGCAGGAAACCTGCTCCTGGGCTGAAACACAGCTCTGCATTCCAGCCTGTTGTTCTTCGTGCCCAGGCAAGCATGAACACTGCATTCTCTGCAAATATGGATTGTCTTAGTGACAATTTATCTGAAGTTCAGCACCTCCAGGTTCCTCCCCAGCTGCTGCGTAGGGAAGATGGGAAATCTCACAATTTACTTCTTTCCCCCCCTCCTTAATGTATTATGGAAAACTACAATGTGGAGATTATATGGACAAAGTGATACCAAAGTGTGTGAAATCCTAACAAACCAGAATTTCCTCCTTCAATCCCTAAGTAACAGAAGCCTTTCTGGTTACTTACTAGCATTATTGGCAATACCTAGTAAAGCATGCAGATAACTTCATCAATAAATTTCAGGTCTTTTTTCCTTTTTACCTTTTTGATAAACTTCTCCACAATCTGGACAACATGCTTGTAGAGCTGGAAAATAAATACATCCGTTAATTTACCATCTAATCGGCAGTGGCACATCATTTTAGAAGCATTTTAACTCTTTGTGCTTAGTACCAGTTCAGAAGGGCTACAGAACATTGCAGTCACATTCTAAAAAGCAGGATGTTCCCAAACTGATCAGGCATGGAGAAAAATATTCCATGGGGGGAAACTCAGAGCCAAGCCAGAAGTGTGTCAGTGTGCACAGAAGGCACAGAGCTTGTCAAGTATTAGTGAAAGCTTTCTGGATTTACTTTCTATGCAATCCACACTGGTTTCACGTGTTAAAGTGCAGTTACATCCTGCAATATTTAGTTTTCTTACACAAAAATCACAACACCCTAGTGGGTGTAGCATGAAAAAGCAACGACCCAAAAAAATCAAGCTGGCATTTTGCTCCTAGTCCAAAACCAAGGGATGATATTCACCACCCACTTGTTTCTAGACAACAGCCTTAACAGCAACGAGAATAAACCATCCCCGAAGCTGAGACTGGGAAATCCTGAGTATTTACTTACAAGTGAAATAATGAAACATTGCTGCTGTTACAGTTTCATCTTTGTTTTGCTGTATTTTACCTTAATAGCTTTAATGGCAGCTTTTGTGATGAGAATCATCTTTGCTCGGGAAATAGGAGGTTTCATCTCCATCAGTGAGAAGAGCTAAACAGAGAAAACAAACATTAAAAATATAATCTGAAGTTCAGCAATTAAGCAAAAACAACATTTCAGGTGGGTGGTTTGATTACTGCCATCCCACACTCTGCATGGCCTGGGAGAACTGGCTCTTTCACAAACCCAAGAGAAACCAGCATCTACCAGGTTAGTGCTAAAAAGAACTGGGTTTTTTTAAAAAAAAAAAAAAAGCTGCTCTGGAGACTTGTCTGCCTTACCCTCCAAATGGCACCCAGGGGAAAAGTTCACTCCTCAAGGACAACATTTGCAGAAGTTATAGATATTATATGAAGTTTATAGAAGTTTATATGAAGTATAAAGAAGTTATGTGTCATCTTTATAGGTGACATTGGCCATAACTGAAGATAAGCATTAGCTCCACATTTCAGAAATGGAGGGAAACCAGAACGGGCACACAGAGTTGGGGAAAGGCTGGACAAGGATACACACATGATTGTTTTTATCTTGAAATATTCCTCACAAATCACAGAAAAAATTGGTTTGTGTTACATAATTTCGTTTTCATCTTTACTGTAAAGAAAAAATTGAGCCCTTGAATACTAGCAAAAAATGTCATCAATTATTTGCCACGAAGCAAAGTAGGAGAATCAAAGTGTCTTCATTTGTCAGTGTAATGGAAAGTAAGATGTCATTTAAAAATCTGTCTCTTATTTTTCTAATTAATTTAAAGTTCCAAGATACTGCTGAAGTGACCAACTTACACAGATGTATCCCCTGTCTAAGTGAAGGGGGGGGAAAAAAAAAATCAATGAAGGAGATAAAAAAATTAGCCAAATACTCAAAGACAAGGGAAGTGCTAACAGAGTTTTCAGCAGTACAAAAAGAAGCCTTACACCTAGAAAACACAAAGAGTAGGAAACAAGGTATTTACTTTCTTAATTTGAATCCTATTCCAGGAGATAGGAAAGAAGAAAAACTGTCCTTCCAGACAGGGGTAGCCAGATCCCTTTTCCAACACAAGACCATGACTATTCATTATTCATTCCCACAAAATGCAAGTTCTTGTGCCAGAATGTTGGGGTTTTAAAGCCATTTCAGCTGTAAGAGATACTTCAGCTAACATCACTGCTTGCTGAGAAATCACAGTATGGACAAATAAAAACTGCCAGATAAAAGACAGAAGGAGAGACGGGTCTGTGAGCTGATGTTTCAAAAAACGTCTTGTTTTCAATTTTGACTTAACTGCTTTAGAATAAGTACAGACACTCTTGATGAACAAAGTCAGTGCTATTATTAAAACTCAGGAAAATCTGCTTTAAGAGGTAGAGAAGGGGAGGGGGGGGGGAATCCAAACCCCAACACCCACAAACAAACCACCAGAAGGCTCAAAAACTGAGACAGAGGAGGAAGAAAAGGAGCCAGCATTAAGACAGGCACTCCATATCCCTTCCTTTACACATGAAGAAGCAACTGGTCCTCCAGGAAACGATCCAGTCCCATAGAATAAGAACAAAGGAGCTGGCGTGAAAGCACTGCTTTGGCGTTTGTATTTCAGGGACACAAGGAGAGACCCCGAGGAAAGCAGGAGAGCTCAGAGCAGGGCCCAAGGAGACAGGAAACGAGTGCAGCAAAAAAATAAAATGAAGCGTCCTAAAAGTATCCCAAGCGGGACGTTGCAACTGGGGGAAACATGGAAACAAGTAAAAATCGAAGGAGAAATAAACTGCCAGGGAGAACGAAGGGACACATACCTGAGTGTGCACATGTATCTGTCTATCTATCTGCTCTCTTTTCAGACACCCCCCCCCATCTCTTGGAATTTTACATCAGAATTTTGCTCTTTTTTTCAAATTACCTAAGATCCCAGAACACCAAATGACTATTTATAGCCAATTCTTACGTAATTCTCAGTATCAGTTACGTGTGTCAACACCACATTTTAGAGTGGATACAGCTAAAATTTAGCCCCCTTCCTAGATCCTCGTGGCTTCTCCCTGTTGGAAGGGGGAGCTGCTCAGAAGACACCCGGGTACTTCCATTTGCATTCGTTCCATCAGACTTGGATCTTCTTCCACACGCATTTCCCAAACCAATATACAAAAAAAGCTACCCAACCCCTATTTTCAGAGTGCTATTTCACAATAATACATCCAGTTCATCAAAGGACGCCGTGATCAGCTCAAGGAACAACTTAGACACAAAAACTTACACTCTAATTACAAAAAAAGAGTGATGAATGCAACAAAAGCAAAGAAAATTTACGGCTTGACAGGTTTCCAAAGTCCTGCCTCACAACAGGAGCCTGTCCCTGGAATGCTCTGACCTGCTAGAAACGACTTTCTGCTTTTATTGACCCTAACTGCATGTTTACAGGATGTTGATACAAAAGAAGTGGAGGTATTCAAGAGCCCATTACTCTCAAGCCACAATACAAAATATGGATTTAAGAGTATTTCTGGGTGCTTTTCCCAGCAGGACGGAAGTACACGGTAAAGTATCCGTAAAGCCAGGCATGCAAAAGGCAGAAAATTCACCTGCTCAATTTCAGGCTAATAAATGCTATTAAATAACAAAGATGAGCCACTCATTAAACCATGGCAGGACAGCAAAGGGAGGCCAGGCACAGAGTGACTGTCCCCAAATGCAAACTCCGTGTGAAGTACACAAGTTCCACAGAGAACAAAGGAGTGAACAGAGACACCTTCCAGCTCCCACTGTGCCCCTGCTCCAGCCCAGGAGCCCTGTGAGGTGCAGGAGGGGCAGGTAATGGCACAAGGAACAGGATGGTGATGGCCTTCACTTCTCAGTCTTTTGAGCAGCAAATTATTAATTTCTCTCATTCTATAATTAATGCTCTTTGATGGGCTAGTTTACATGGAAACCTGAGAACCAGGGGGTTTTGAAGTAAAGGAGAGAAATGCTACTTTTAAAATTTACCAAGCTTGATGTATGATCTTAAGTCTACCTGTTTTAAGTGTTAGATAACCCAGCAGGTTTTAGCACTTGAACTGACTTCCTTGGCTTTGCTCTCTCACTCAAGTGTCTCTGCCATAAAAAGGTATCTTTATTTACAAATAAAGAGCTATGGGCCCATTTTATACACTCACAAAATAAACCCCAGAGCACAGCAGCTACATAGAGAAGACCACGAGCTACTGAACCAGACAGCAGTTAGTGATTAGCTGATATCAAGCACCCAGGTCATTGTCAGGACACCTCATTCAACCTCCCCTTCTCCAATTTCCAGAGCAGTCTAACATGCCCTCAACCATTCCAACACGCCTTAGGTGTCCCACAACACTTCCCAAAGCACAGTCAGTACTCTGTACATTCATTCACTGTCTTCTGGAATGTATTTTATTTATGCATTTAGAAACCACCCGACTCAGGCAACCACCAGTGACTTACAGACATAACTGCAGTTACTTGTTCCTGTACAGAAACAAAGGGATGATGGAAGCCACGACCAACCAACACAGATATTACACCACTTTGTTAACAAAACACCTTTATTGTTAATGCATGACCAGATCTCTAAAAGGAATTCTGTCAGCCCTATACATTTTCCTTCCCCTATAAAAGGCACTGCTTCCTTTCCTCTTCAGGTCGCCGTACTTCCTTAAGGGAAGGAGAAGGATCTGTTGCTAAGCTGTATCTCAGAGGATCAACACAAGTTTTAAATGCTTGACCACCAGCTGTGAAGCACAGCAAGTATTAGGTGCTGCTGAAGGTAAGAGATCACCACAACATCCATAGCTGTCAGGCTGCATTCTTACGAAAATAAAGTGAGATTTGAATTTGACCAGATATGACCCCCAGGCAATGAAGCTCAATAGCACTTCATCAACTAAGCTACTTCTGTGGCCTAGAAAGACCATTCACAAATCCTGAGTCACTGGGGAGAAACATCTTCACAAAAGATACTCATATGAAAATGACATCATGCAAGTGCATAGAATAGAGTTTTGTTTTCTACTCATGTGCTCTGGAAATGCAGCTTTCAGGATCAGTGCAGGGCTCTTTTGTCCAGCACATCTCCTGGAAAGCCGTTTGTCTCACTACTTTTTTTACCAGGAATCTCTACCAGAATGTCACAGCTTCCAATATGCCTGGAAACAAGCTCAGGGCAGAAGCAAGAGACTCCAGCCACATGCTGGGTAGTTGTGTCCTTGCTCCTTTTCCGTGCACATGGAGAGTGCACGGAAAAAAAAGGGGATCCTGGGCTCCAGTAACTGCTGGAGAACCACTGGGAAGGATATCCTGCTAACCTCTATTTATAGCACCTCAGGATGGAGGGGAACGTTGTCACAGAACAGGCAAAATAAAGTCTTGCCATTGGCAGAAAACAGCCACTGGATCCAAACTCCAACTGTCCAGTGCCCTGAGGATGGGCGAACAGCAAAGAAGGAATGTGCAGCTCCAGCTTTAAAAAAAACAGCCCCCAGGACCTCTCATCTGTTTGTCTCTAGGCTCATTTAGGTGGGGTATAAATTGTTTCAGGGGTACACATTAACTGCTATCAACCTCAGACACAGGACTAAGTGAATAATATGCATTACCCAACACAAATAAAAAATTACAAAACAGGAAAGTTGACTTTATTCTACTTCCAGCAGCAAGATTGTACAAAAAAAAAAAATCTTTATTTCTAACTTTTATAACCAGTTAACTATGCCTCAAGTTTTCCAGATTAAAGAAAATGACAGCCATGCCCTAAACTAAAACATGCCAAGGATTTATATGGCAGCTGTGTGGGTTTGGTGGGGGTTTTTTGTTTGCTTGTTTTGGGGGTGTGATTCTGAATTTTTTTTTTTCCTAAAGAAAAATGTTTGCTTGTTTTCTTAAAAGCATAAAAAGTTCTGTCCTATTATCCAGTTACCTTCTGTGATTTATTTATACCGTACCATTATGGTAACATAACAGATACACCCAGCAGCACGTGAATTCTCACCCGTGGAAGTAAACTCCTCAGAGAAAACACACTACACTACAGACCTGTCAAAACCCACCCATTCAGCTGACAGCACCTGCTCAAACTACAGCTGGATTAAAAAACAAGCAGCCAATACAAACCCCCTGCTTGGTCCTGTAGAAACATGAGGATTTGGAAGAGGACATTTACTGGCAAAGTCGCATTCGAAATGCAGGTCCAAAGAACAGGATTGGGAATGGCACCACAATCCAACACGCTGGAATGACGCAACCCAGGATTTCCCACACCTTGCCAGAGGCAAACTCACTTCTCTCCCTCCCCAAGCCCTTCTGTCCAAGAGGGGACACCAACTCCACAGCTTAGAGGACACCCAATTTACAGCCACGCTTTGAACTTGGGCCTCCCATCATCCAAGAAATGGCTGCAAACACCAAACCCACCCAAAAAACCCCAAACCATGGGACCACCTGATGGAGTAAGCGGCATCTCCTCTTTCAGCCAGAGTGGCAAAGAGCTGGCAGGTGCCACCTCCAGGGAAGCAAAGCCAGAAGGGAATCACCTCCAGCACACATGGGAAGCGCAGCACCAAACTGCAGTTGGAGCTGCCACGGTAAAACCACAACTCCCTGGCTACAGTGGCATTGTACAGCCAGCAAGTGCAGGAATTCCGGGCCTGGAAGCTATTCTGTAGCTGCCCCCATCTTCACTGCTGAAGCTGTTCCCCTCTCAATAAAAGAATTAACTCCTCAGTGATCTGGGAGTGGCACCCCTGGAGGCCTCACAAGGCGGAACTGTACAGACAAACGAGCCCTCCCGGGCTGAGCGGCCCGTGCTATCCCCACCACTCTGGGAAAACACCCAGACCTTTGGTACAACTGCTCTCTCACTGAGAAGGCCCAGAAATGCCCAACACCTGTCTGTAAATGTGACCCTCCTCACGCTGCATTTCAGCCTGTGTCGCTTTGCACGCACAGCTCCAGGCAGCACACGCAGAAAAGGGAAGGGATCGGCCTGAGAACTGGACTTTATGTCCTGCACAACACCACAAACACAGCTCCTGAGAGAGAACAGGGCAGGAACCACAGAGCCCCTCAAGTTATTCATGTGCTGCTTTACACACCAGTAGTTCTACAGAAGCACTCAGGCGTACAAAGGACTGCAGAACAGGGATTTTAGCAAGTACAGTTTTCTCCCCCAGAACTGAGATCCAACTGAAAACCAGTGCTTTGCTCTTCCAGCAGCCAGACAGCAGGATTTCACTCAGTATTTCTAACTGCATCAAAGCAAAGCATCCCGCCATTCCTACATGGGAGAGGAAGAGGTACGGATCAAAACACGCCCGTTTCCAAGACACGGATTAGTCATGGGATCCCAAGAAACACCACTTTTGCTCTGCAATCACCGTTCAGCACAAGCAGGGGGGTTACTGTTTGAGAAGCACTGGGCACTTGCCCGTACCATTCAGGTTTGTCAGGCAGCAGGGCTCTGCCAGGACCACTGCCCATATTTAGGCAGGTAATTAAGAATACTGCTGCTCCCTCTTTACATCTGAAAATGGCACATGTGTGCTGTTTTAACTTTTTTGGGAAGGTGGCTTTGCACCCTGCCACATCACCGGTTCAGAGCTGCACAAAACTCCCAGAACACAGGGAAATAAACAAACCATTAACAGGAGGTGCCTGCTATCCACTTTTCCCTTTACACTCGCAGAGTTTTGGTAAGGATGAGGACATTCTCCGGTGTGTGTCTGACAAGCCCTTGCACAGAGCGAACCTTGCACAGCCTGAGCCCATCACACGGGAGCAGCTGCCGTTTCTCCTGTTTGTGTTCAACAGGCAGGCACAGCCACCCAGCCTCAGCAGCAATCTGGGAACAGGCTCTGGCTCAGCTTTAAGTGACTTTCTGTCCATGGAAGATCTGCAAAGCCACACTGTCCAACTGAGGCACAAGTATAACTAGCAGTAATTAATAATCATGTTGAAGTCACGTGCCAAAAAACTTTATACAGCAGAAGCTGAACTGATTTGCTATATATTATGCAAAAAACAACCACGGCTCGCTTTGCTTTCAACTCCCCTCGGGTGACTAAGAAATAAATAAAAGACAAACAAACAAAAAAAACCAGAAGAAGACAGGAAGGGACCTTCTGTGAGGTATGAAAGGCGAGAAAACGCTTTCCAACCTGCCCTGTCCCAGAACTGACATCGATCCCGGAGTCCCATCCCAGGCGCCGTTCCCATGCAGGGATGAGCCCCCTCCCAGCTCTCCCTCCCTCTGCAGCGTCTGCCCGTGCCGCCGCCTCGCACCGCGGCCCTCTCGCCAAGCCACCGCCGGGAAACACAAGTCCCGAAACGCGGCTTCCCCAGCTCCCCAATAACACACACGGCCGGGGCCGCCGCGTGACAGCGAGCCCGGATGGGAAGCCCTGCAAACAGGGATCCGGCCCAGGATTCCGGGATCCCGCTCTCCGGCGGTGCCAGGAGGAAACCCGAGGCGGGCAGCGAGAGGACGGAGGCTGCCGGGGAGGCCCAAAGATCCTTCAACGCCTCCCGCCCGCGCAGGCCCGGCCCGGCCCGGCCCGCGCGGGGCCTCGCGGAGCGGCCGCTGAACGGCCCGGCCCCGCTCGCCTCCATTTTCCCCCGGAGCACCGCTCTCCGGCCGGCGGCAGA
>VZRR01014407.1:0-14850 GCA_013398015.1 Oreocharis arfaki | reverse complement strand
CCGGGCGGGCACCGGGGATGAGGGGGCCGTAGCCAGGCTGGGGGAGGCCACCGGGAGTCGGCGGGCAGCGAGGCTGAGGTGGCCACAGCCGGGCTGAGGTGACCACCAGGCATCCGCTGCCAGGGCGGGTGGGGTGGCCACCAACCGGACTGAGGGGAGCGGCGGCAGTGTCTGCTGGGGCTGAAGTGACCGCCAGGTTTGGGGTGGTTGAGGTGACCACCAGGCATCAGTGGCCGTGGGGGTTAAGGTGGCCACTGGGCTTGAGGTGACCACTGTGGTACCACACCCCAGTGGGCCTGAGGTGGCCATGGCCAGGCTGAGGCTCTGCAGAGCTGTGGTGGCCACTGGGCTTGAGGCAGCCCCAGGGATTGCGGTGGCCACCACAGCTCCGTGGTGGTTTCAGCCTGGTGGTGGCCACCAGTGACCAGCAGTGACCAGCGGCCCCCTGGGTGCAGCCCCTGGCCCTGCCCTTGGCTCTCCACCTCACACTTCCTCTGCCGCAGCTTCTGAAGGTCACTGGGAAGCAGCAAAAGAAGGGAGGGCGTGAGCTGGAGAACAGGAGCAGTTTTTTCCTGGGGTTTGTGTTTGGGGGGTTTTGTTTTAAATGAGGCTGACTAACTGGTTTTGACTGTAATCCGTGTAATTCCAGGGGCTGCAGGAGCTTTGGAGAGCTCCTTTGTTGGAGATTGTGCTCCCCTGGCTCTGCACTTCAGCCCTGAACATCTGAGGAGATTCTGGGAAAAGAGCACATTTCTCCTTCTTGATACTCCTCCAGTACAAAGAGAAGTGTTTTTAAAGGATCTTTTTAAAGGGTGCCTCTTCTCTTTGTCTCCTCTCGCGTTGCAAAAAGGGACAAATGGTTTAAACAAGTTAATTAGAGGGATTTTTTCCAACAAGGACAGGAGGGTGAGGACATTCTCACAGCCTGACAGGTCTGCTGGAAGTTTGTTTTTTCTGGAGGACAGGCAGACAGTTGTCACTGGGTGCTGCCGGAGAGGAGAACAAAATGTGAACAGCCCAAGGTTTTTTATTTTTTCTTCCTCTTGCTTCAAACATATGTCTTGTCTCTTCCTATGGAAATGTTTATTTAGCTGAACAGCCCACAAGCAGGTGGGAGAGGAGAGCTCTTTGTGGAAACCAGAGCTCTGTTCCTGTACAAAAACACGGGAACAGCTCAGTCCTACCCCTCTGGCACAAACAGGGAAGTTGTCTTCCTTATAGTCCCACATTGGAAAGAGAAAGGAAAAAACCCAGAAGCTCAGGGAGCTTTCTTTAATGTGAACGTTTCCAGAAAGCAAAAGGCCAAGCCCTGACATCTCTCTCCGCTTTCAAACATCGTTTTTGTTGTCCCTGGTGACCGAATGGAGCAGGACTGGAGTGTTCTCCGTGGGCATCTTTGTTCCTCTGTGGTTGGGGTCTTACCTCCAGCTGGGTGGGGTCTCCTGGGTCCCACTGATGGGTGGTCACTGCCCAGCCCATGGGTCAGTGCAGCCGAGGGCCGTGGCCGCGGCTCTGTCTGGACATTGCCTTTGGGGCACCCAAGTCCAGCACTTGTGATCCCACCTCGAGTCCTGCTGTCTCAGCCAGAGGTGTCCCCATGTCCCTGTGGGGCACAGCTGCTTCTCCTCCTGCCTCCAGCCCCATTCAGTGAGGGGAAAAATGGCTTTTCCCTGCATTCCAGCTGTGCAAATTCCAGCCTGCCATGAAAACTCTGCCTCCCAGCCCTCGAGGTCCGTGCCTGTGAAGTGCGAAATGATGAGGAGGGGCTCCAAAAGATCCGCCAGCGGGGCAGTTCTGCTGTGCTGAGGAGAGCACTGAGGCAATGGAGCATCCCTTCAGAGCCCAGCACACATCCAGGACAGCCTGCCCTGCCCGGGGGAGGCTCCTGCTCCCTTCCCAGGGCCCTGAGCTGGCTCCCAGACCGGCAGTGATCGCAGTTAATGAACCGTGTGCCCAGCACAGGTGGGATCTGGAGCTGGGAGAGGTCCTGGAGCCTGGCACGAGGCTCGTGTGACCCCAGGAGATCTGTCAGCAGCTGAGCCAGGTGCTGTTTGCAGAGCCAGGGATGCTCATCCCCATTCATTCGGGGAACAAAAGCAGGTTTGCTGTGGGCAGTCGGCAGCGGATTGTCCCTGTGCACAAATAACCATCTCCCTTTTATTTTTTCACGTCCTTGGCCACGTCCTCATCCAGATCTTCGTTTTGAGTTCCAGGGTCTCTATTTCAGCCTGCCTCAGTTCCTGGAACTGCCCTGGAAGGCTCTTAAGTGCTTTTGTAGCTGCAGTTGATGGGAGCAAAGCCTTCCAGGCTGCATTAGTGCTGCTTCAGGCTGGCAGGCAGCAGATGGAAAATAAACTGGTTCAGGAGCTCTGGGGATGGCGGTGGTGCTGCAGGCGATGGAGAGCAGGCACGGGTAAAGAGCAGAATGCAGAGTGTGTGTGCTCCCAGCTCCGGGCTGTTCCGGGGGTGGCAGGGCAAGCTGATGGATCCTGGGGGATGTGCCAAGGGCTGGCTGGCAGCGAGGGGCTCGTGTCACCTCCTCTGTGTCTCTCCCTCCTCTCACACCGACGTGGAGCTCTTGTTCTGCCTCCAAGATGTCCCTTTCCCTTCAGGCTGCGGAGTGGAAATGTCTGGAAGCATCCAGAGCCCTTCTGGGGCTGCTCCAAGGGAGACATCACCTTGGCGAGCTCTCTGTGGGCTGTGCAGGGGGAGAAACTGAGGCACAGAGAGCTGGGATCCTGTGGAAATCTCTGGAGGGGACTGTGGGTTTTGTGACTCCCTGATGGGTGGCTGAGGGAGCCAAAATATTCCATGCAGTCCCGAGGCTGGAGGTCTGGAGGGGCACTGACCAGAGCAGGGCAGTTGTGGGCAGCAGTGCTGGCCTGGATCCCACCAGGAATGGGAGTTACTGATTCCAAGGGCTCAGCTCCCTCCCTTTGTGCTTTTGGGATGTGGTACTCACATATTTGACTGCCTTTGTTTTGCTGCACCTCAGTTTATCCCAGCAATCACCACCTCCAGGCACTCCTGATATCCACAGTTTTAGGACTAACTGCCTGGAAAAAGTGGGGAATTTTTTCTCACGAGAGACACTGAAAGTGAGCAAATGGTTCAGTTGGAATTACTCAGGCAGATGTAGGTTTAATATCCTCGTGCCAGCAGTTCCTGGACACCAATCCCTATTGCAGATAGCACCAAATCCTGCCAAGGGGCGTTAATCTTTTCCCTGGATGTGCTGGGAAGAACAGAGATTAACTCCAGAGGGGCCAGAGTGGATTTCTGCAGGAGGTTCCAATGAAATCTCACTTGCCTCTTCTTCCCAAACCAGGAGCTGGCTCTGAAGTCCCTGGGGAACGAGGGGCTGTTCCTCTTCTCCTCCCTGGACACAAACAAGGACCTGTACCTGAGCCCTGAGGAGTTCAAACCCATTGCTGAGAAGCTCACAGGTGGGTTCCTGTCTGCCTTGCAGAGCCCTCCCTGCACAGAGCCAAACATAATGAACTCCCCAGCTTTAATTCACTGAATATTTTATTCACTTTATTATTTTCTGGGCTCTGTTTTGGGTGTCATTTACAAGAAGAGAGGCTTTCCATGTTGTGGAGAAGGCTTAAGCACCAGACATCACTGTGACACAGTGCAGTTTTCATAAGGTGGAGGGTCCCACTGCTGGACTGGCAAAGTACATAAAGTTACTTTGTCTGGAGCTTAAAGGGGATTTGGGATGGGTGAATGCAACAAACACAGCTCAGCCCAGGCTGGGCCAAAGCCATCAGTGAGTCACAGCATTCCATTCAGCTGGGGCAGCCCCTCCTGGACAGCACTTGTGGGAGATCATCTCTGGAGACTGTATCAGCACAGAGCAAATGGCTCTGCTGGTGCCAGGCAGGGAGAAGTGTGGGCATGACAATGGACAGTGGGGACACAGGCAGTGTTTGCTTGTGCTCTCCTGGACTGGCTCCAGCACGTGCTGGGATCGCCCCGAGGGGCTGTGTGTCTGCCTGGCTGAGCCTGGGCTTTGGAGTGGGGAGACATGGAATCATGGAGTGGTTTGGGTTGGGAGGGACCTCAAAGCCCATCCAGTGCCCTCCCTGCCATGGGCAGGGTCACCTTCCACTGTCCCAGGCTGCTCCAAACCCCACCCAACCTGGCTTTGGACACTTCCAGGGATCCAGGGGCAGCCACAGCTTCTCTGGACCAGGGCCTCCCCACCCTCAGAGGGAACAATTCCTTCCCAATATCCAACCTAAACCCACCCTCTCTCACTTTAAAGCCATTGAGTTGGTCCCCTTCCTCTTTAATTCGTGCAGCCAGAGCTGGTCTGGGGATAGGTCTGAGTTCTGCTGTGTGGGGACAGCTGGGAAACTCCCAGTGCTCCTGGATTTGCCAGGATAAATGTGTAATCACTTCACAATTGCTTGGAAGGGGAGGGAGGGGAAACAGCTGCTTGAATTCCTGTCCTGTTGTCTAGGGGTTGCTCCTGTCTCAGAGTCTGAAGAGGAGGAGACGCCGGATCCAGAGGGGGAGACTTTGTCCATTGTGGCCAAATTCCAGCCCTTGGTCATGGAAACAATGACGAAGAGCAAGGATGGTTTCTTGGGAGTAGGTGTCCTGCAGGCCGCAAATTCTGGGATAAACACGTCTGGTGGGCTGGGAGCAGCAGCAGGGATGTGTGGGGAGGGGGACGTGGTGCTGCTGGATCCCGTGGGGTTTGCTGTGACGGGGAGCTCGCTGCCTCCCTCAGCACTTCGGGGTTTCAGCGCACTCAGCAGCAGCGTGCCCCAGTTAGAACACCCTTCCTGGGAGGCTGGGAGCAGGAACTAGAGCTGCTCTCCTGCAGCTGAGTGCAGAAGCAGTGGTGTTGCCTGGCATGTTCCCCTCTCCTCTGTTACTCACATTCTTGAAAGCTGACAGAGCTGTTCGGCGGGGTGAGAAGAATTTGGGATGTGATTCACATTTTTCCCCCCTTTTCCAAAGCCTGCCTACATCCATGACATCACTGCAGGATGGCAGGGTCCCGTCCGGGCTCTGGCAGTGTCATTTGTTCACAGATTTCTCACGTGGCTCTGTCTGGGCTGAGGAACTGGACGGCCCCAGCAGCCCCCATGAGTGTCCTGCTTGCCAGGCAGTTTAAAGCCTTTCTCCCTCCAAAGAACAAACTGGACCTTGGGGATCCCTGGTGGATAATTCCCAGCGAACTGAACATCTTCACTGGGTATCTCTCCAACAACAGGTTTTACCCTCCACCTCCCAAGGGCAAAGAGGTGAGATACGAAACTCAGTTTTTATGTATGTATCCCTGGGTTTTCCAAGGAAGCAGAAAGTGGGGAGCACCTAAATTGGAGGTAAAACTGAGAGCAGGCAAAAGCTCTGGGTGTCCATCGCAGCCAGACGAGGCTGACTTGAGTAACTTCATCTTGTTTGTTAATTGTGTGGGATTTTGAGGATAGTTTTTGCCACAGAGGGTTGCACATAAAGCACCTCTGTGATCATTCCTGGTGGAACAGTGGCCCAGTGAGTGTTCAGGTGACAAAGTGGGACTCTGTGTGCGCTCAGCAGGTGAAGCCTGGCTGTGCATCCCCTCCCCTGGGTGCTGGGCAGGCGCTGGTGATCCCTGTGCTGCTGCCCCTTCCCAGCCTGCTGGGATCAGTGATTGCACTCCCACCCCTTCAAAGGCTGAGGCATGGGTGGAGGCAGCCTTGCAGATCAGTTTGCTTTTCTGCCTCGGGTGATGGAGACCTGCAGGCCGTGGGAATAGCACAGAAACCGTGGAAGATGGGTTGATTTGTGACAGCAGTGCCCTGCTTTGTCTCCTTGGCGTGTGATTAGGTCGGTCTCTGAGCTGGCTTTTAAATCACAGCCATTCTCTCACCTTCCTGCTCAGGTGGGGGGGGTTGCTGTGGAGCTGTGTGGAGGAGCAGTTCTCGCTCTCACAATCCCTTCTGCAGGTCATAATCCACAAGCTGCTGAGCATGTTCCACCCGCGGCCCTTCGTGAAGACGCGCTTTGCCCCGCAGGGAGCCGTGGCCTGCATCCAGGCCAGCAGCAGCTTCTACTACACCATCGCATTCCGGTGAGCCCGGGGGGCTGGGGACGCTCCTGAGCCCATCCCAGGGGAGGGGGGGAGGCTGCTGGGAGCCCCTGGCAGAGGGCATGGGTGTCGTGGCACGGGCAGCGTGCTCCCAAGTGACACCTGAGGTGTTGTGGCTGGGAGGGAGGGGAGGGTGGTTCAAGCCGAGGGTCACCTGTGCTCCCAGTGTCACTGTCCTCATGCAGGACATCACCCTTGGAGCTACCCCTGCTTGAAAGGCGAGGGTTTTGTTAGATTTTGCTTAATCAGGGAGTGGAGTGTCTTTCCAAGGGGGAGAGTCCACAGAATTGTTTTACTGGGAGTGTTACACACAGCTTTTGTGTGTGTGATCAGGCAGGAAGGGAGGCTGAAGGGGTCCTCTTCTGTCCCTGTGTTTCAAGGGATGATAATGTATTTCATCCTTCCTGGACCCCTAGTTCCAGAAGGGATCAATACAGACAATGCTCCTGACCCAGGGCATCTGCTCCAGTCTTTCACCCTCTTCATTGTGTGACATGAAAAGCTTTTTTAAGCTCCACCTCTCTTGCCCAGTGTAGGTTCATAATTTCTGGCGCCTGGAGACAGCTTTTCCCTGCTGTCACCTGCAGTGCAGGATCCCAGCTGATGGCTCCTCTCTCCTTTCAGGATCCACGCTGAATTCCAGCTGAACGAGCCACCAAACTTCCCGTTCTGGTTTTCCCCGGGGCAGTTCACAGGTTACATTGTCCTGTCCAAGGACTCTTCCCACGTCAGGGACTTCAGGCTCTTTGTTCCTAACAACAGGTACAGCTGTTCTCCTCTCGTTTCTTGGGAAATCTGAGTGTTTTTAGCTCTGCAGTTGTAAATGTAAATGCATCTCTGCATTGCTGAGGATCCCTGACCCATCCAGGGCCTGATTCACTCCCCAGTAACTGTCCCTTGGTACTGGGAGGATGGGGAGGGACAGGCAGGGTGTGGCAGGACTGGCAGTCCGGGTGCCTGGCTGTGAGCACTGGAGTTCAGCGAGGCCTGACGCTCCTGCTCCAGCAGATTTTTTTGCTTGGAGTCTCACAGGTTAAGGTTTTGCGTGCAGAGCTTTGCACCAGCTCATTCCTGCTCTCTGGCAAGGAGCTGGAAGTGTTTCAGGGGGAAGAAGCTTCAAATCTCTTTGCCCATGACGGGAGTGAAAATTCTATTACAACGTTACCCTGGCGGCTCAAGCCCGGTGGCTCTGTCAGCACATCTCTTACAGCCAGCAGACACTTTGGGCTCTGCCAGCAGCCTTTTGCTTCCAAAAAAGCACTTTTAAAAGTTCAGCAGGATCAGAATGTGCGAGTGAAGTGCTGGGAAGGAAGAGGGAGCGAAGACATCACTCTCTGCTGTCGTTTGACAGAGCTCAGAGGTGTTGAGTGCTGAGTGGGTGCCTGGGCCCTGGTCCAGCAGGGATCTGGTGTTCCTGGGCTGGGGCAGGGAGATCTCCAGAGGCTCTGGGTTCAGTGCTGACCCTGCAAGAGGGCGTTCCCGTTTGTTTGGGGTTTCCCATGCACAGCTTTAGCCCTGGGTGACTCTCGGGTTCCCCGTGCAGGTCCCTGAACGTGGACATGGAGTGGCTGTACGGGGCGAGCGAGAGCAGCAACATGGAAGTGGACATTGGATACCTGCCTCAGGTCTGTGGCCTCTCCCAGTGCTCCCCACATGTCCAGCTTCTCCTCAGGGACTGTGCTGCCAGGAACTGTGCTGCTGTGGAACCCCTGTGGAACCCCCTTAGAGCTTTCTCTTGATCATTTCAGTACAGCAATAGAATTTCCATTTGTCTGTGTCTGTCCTCTGCAGCCCCCATTTGGCAGCTCTTCGGGTATTTTCCTTTTTTCCTCAGTGTGGGTTGAATCCTAAGCTCCTGGAGAGTTTTTTCCCTTTTTAAAACACTGCCTGATGGGAAAATGAGGAGCTGAACCCAGGCCCTGAGCCCAGAGCAGGGTATGAACAACAGTGGGTCTGGATTTAGAAACTGCACGAGGTTATTCCCCTGTTCTATGGTCATCCAGGCTCTTGGGGCAGGAGACATAAGTCCTGATTCTGAATGCCTGAATTCAACAGTCCCATTTTCTCCTAAACTAGATTCGTGTTTATTTTTAATTGCCAAGAGTCGGGAAGGCAGATTGAACAGAATCATTTCAGCTGCAGCAGAACACGAACCACGGGGAAGCTCCCGGGCAGCTTTTCCTGCTGCTCCCTCTTGTGGCTTCCCAGGGCTGAGCTGGTGACAGGAGCAAGAGCTTCCAATTAGCCCTGCAGATCCTAATGATTTTAAGGATCTGGTGTCCCACAATCAGTAATCTCCACTGGGAAGGTGGGAGCACAGAATCTCTGCGTTTCCAGTCCAGAGAGCACAGCCAAACTGAGGGAAGTGAAGTTCCTTTCCTGGTATTTCAGTGGTAAAGTGCAGCTCCAGGAGATGGGAGATCAAGCCAGAGCTTCATTAGGAGCTGCACAGTGCCGTTTTGGATCTGTATCCTGTCCTGGAGCACAGAAGAACCAGGAGAGGGCTGTGTGCAGGGCCCAACCCAGCCTGTTCTCCTGCAGATGGAGCTGGAATCCACAGGGCCTTCGATCCCCTCCGTGATCCACGACGAGAACGGGAACGTCATCGACAGCAGGGACCCCTCGGGGGAGCCCGTCCAGTTCGTGTTCGAGGAGATCAGCTGGCAGCAGGAGATCCCCTGGGAGGAGGCAGCCCGCAGGCTGGAAGTGGCCATGTATCCATTTAAGAAGGTGAGGAAGGGGCTGGGCTCCCTTGGCACCCTGATCTGGGGCAGATTGTCCTCCCTGAGCCATCCAGTGACCTCGAGGGCCAGCAGAGTCCAGAGGCCACAGCCTGAGCAGGGTCCAGGGCACTGAGGGTGGGGGTCTGAGCACTGGGAGGGTGTCCCAGGGCATTTGGGGTCACACAGCAGCACGGGCAGGAGCAAAGCCTCCATGTCAGGTGTCCCCAGGCTTGTAACTGTGAGTGTAGGCTCATCCTTCCTGCCTCTTATCAGTGCTGCTGCTGGGATTGTGGAGCAGGCAGGTAATCGTGCTGCTTACAGATGGTTTTTCCTCTGGCATTACTTCTGCAGCACCCAGGTGCCTCTGGACTGAGCTCTCCTTATCAGCAGAGAACACACGATCTGCCTGTGCCTCTGCAGCCCGCAGCCAGACACAGATTTATAGCTCTGGGTGACCCAAACTATTTAACATGCCAGCAGCCTGTGGAGCAGATGGCTACTGCCTGTCACTGCTTCCTTGGCTGAAGGGACACGTTTCAGTGGCTGCCTCCTTGTGCCTGAGCTTACAAATGTCCCTTCAGGCTGCCAAGATGTTAATGTCAGTTCCTTTCGTTTGAGTGATTGGAACAGTCTCCGTGCAGGGTCGCTCACAGCCAGTTCTCAGGCTGCTTCAGGAGGTTTTGTAATAAATATCTCAGGGCCAGATTTCCCCAGCAGCTGAGGTGGGGGTGCAGACAGCCTGGCCACTGTGGTGCAGATGTTCTGTGTAAGATCAGGGCTCTGCAGGTGTCAGAGGGACCTGATAAAAGGAGGTGACATTGTCCCTGGGGGCAGCACCACAGTTGTCACTCGTTTAAATCTGCAGGTCCTGCTGCAGATTGAGCTCTGTGTGTGTCACCCCTGGTTCCTCCAGAGCCGCTCCTCTTGGAGCTGGGCTGTTCTGTGCCTGTTCCTCACGCTGTCCCTCTGCCCCCAGGTCTCCTACCTGCCCTTCACAGAAGCTTTTGAGAGAGCAAAAGCAGAGAAGAAGCTGGTGCACTCCATCCTGCTGTGGGGCGCCCTGGACGACCAGTCCTGCTGAGGTGAGGGCGGTCCCAGCGTGGCTGGAGGGGTGATGTGAGGAGAGCTGGGGGTCAGGGAGCTGGCCAGGAGCCAGCAGGAAACGTTGTGTCACTTGTTTTGGCGCTGGGGGTGGGGAATTACTGATGGGAGCTGGGATTGGGGAATTACTGATGGGAGCTCAGTCCCCAGTGGCAGCACCAGCTCTGTCTGAGACAAGCTGTGAGTCAGGCCCTGCTGTAGAGGTGCAGACATGGATCTGGCCTCTCCCCTTCCTCTTTCCTGCTGGGGGAGAGGCAGCAGTGGCAGGGAGAAGGGGCACTGCTCTCTCTGCCTTGTCCCTGGCACCTGCACAGGAGAGGCCAGAGCCAGACCTGGCCTTGGGGCTGTCCTGATGTGCAGCTTTGCCCCCGCAGTGCCTGAGAGCTGCTGTGCCACGTTGGGCAGGAGGGATGGGTGGGAGGGGAAGGGTCTCTTTAGTCTTGTCTGCCCTGAAAAACCCTCAGCACTGGGCTGTGCTTGGCATAGCAGCGAGTGGCACTCGGGGTGGCTGCCATGGCTTGTCCTCTGCAGCCCCCATCTGCGTGGCCTGGGCTCTGCTCTGCTGAGTCCTCTCTGCCAGCAGCACCTGTAGGGAACAAAAGCCATGGAGAACTGCCAACAAAGGAGCAAAAAGATGGTGGGGAGGGCTGGGGGGAGCCAGAGTCAGCTGCCACTCGGCACAGTGGCATCGAGTGTGGTGACAGTGACCTCAGGAAACACAGCAAAGCCTCCTGTGCCTCTTCCTGTGCCAGGTTCGGGGCGAACTCTCCGGGAGACCGTCCTGGAAAGTTCGCCCATCCTCGCCCTGCTGAACGAGAGCTTCATCAGCAGCTGGTCCCTGGTGAAGGAGCTGGAGGAGCTGCAGGTGAGGCTCACACCTCTGCTGGGGGTGCCAGGGGCAGGGGGAGCTCCCACCTGTGCCAGGGGGGGTTTTTTGATCCGAGCCCTCCCTGTCCTCGGCCACTGCAGGGGCCAAGCAGACACCAGATGGAGGCAGCCTGAGAAGTGGCACAGTGACCCCCTTGGCTCTGTCCTGGTGCCAGCTTTAAAGGCAAACCAGATGCTTCTCTGCGAGACAGCCCTGCCCAAGGCCTCTGGTGCCATCAGCCAACTGACTTCCCTGCAACCCAGGGGACAGCCAAATAACCAAATAACTGTCTGAACCCTGAGTCTCCTGACTGAGCCTTTCCCCACACTCTGGGCCTGTGCTGTCAGCTGGGATCAGTCACAGAGCTGGGGACTCTGGGAAAGGCTGGGATCAGACTGGTGGTGTGCTTTGATGGGGTGATTTTATTGTCTGGGGAGAAAATGTGCAGCTGAAATGTGAGAGGGAGCCTGAAAGGGAATGGGAGAGCAGCCTGTGAGAATGGTACCAGCTACCACCCCCTGCAAAGCAGCTCTCTGGTCCCTCCCTCCCCGTGTCCTGTGTGCTCCCCCTGTGCCATTCTGCCGCTCTTGAGGTGTGCAAATGTGTGGTTTTGGTGTCTCCCTGCAGAGCAACAGAGAGAATGAGTTCTACAGCAAACTGGCCCAGCTGCACCTGGAGAAATACAACTTCCCTGTGGAGATGATCATCTGCCTCCCCAACGGCACGGTGGTAGGGCTGGGCTCTTCCCCACGGAATGTGTTCCCTGCAGGGTCTCCACTGCCCCAGCCAGGCCCTGGCCCCTCGAGCCTTTGTTCCTCTACCCAAAAATCTGAAGCAAATGAGATTTTATCCAGAGACAGAACAGACTTGAACCAAGTGTGATTCCTCGCTGTCCCTGAGCTTTGGGAAGCCACTGTACCTTTGTTTCTGTGCCCATGGCCCTTTGTGCTCATCCTTTGAAGAAAATCTCCTGATCAGCACCTTCCAGCACATTTACCTCTCTCCTGACTCCCCACATTGGTCACAGCAGATCAGACATCAGCAAGCCCACACGCTTTGGCTCTGCTGTGCTCCTCAGCAGCCCCCCCAGCCCTTCCCCCCTGGATTTGAGGAGCAGTTCCTGACACTTGGCAGCGTGGTGCTGTCTGTGTCAGCTGCTGGGCTGGGCTTATCCTGGCCAGACACCAGCTGGTCACACCTGCAGGGTCCCCTCGCTGTCTCCCCGTGAGGCTGTGGCAAACCTCAGCTCTGTGGTCAGCAGCCACAATGGGTCAGTGTCCCCCTTTCCCAGCTCCATGGGGCAGCAGGAAGTGTTGGAAGCTCAGGTGGTGCTTTTGCAGCACCCCAGGCTCCATCTCCCCAGCTCTTGCTCACAGACATGGTCTGATTCTCCATTATTTCTCCCAATTCGCCTTCTTCTTCTTCTTAACCTAAGCAAGGCATGAGCACTCTTGGGGGAAAATCACACATTATTCTCTGACTGTAAAATTCAGGCCCAAATCCTGGTTCCTGAATTAGCATTTGCAAAGAATCAGATTATTCTGTAAGAGCTGTTACAGCCTTGTCACCTCTGTCCTGGCTGGAGGCCAAGGCAGCGGATGGGGAATTGTTCTGACCCTTAAAAGTCTCCTCTCATCTTTTTTCCTTGCCAGATTCACCATATCAATGCCAACTATTTCCTGGACATTACTTCTATGAAGCCTGAAGATGTTGAAAGCAGCATCTTTAGTTTCTCAGCCAGTTTTGAAGACCCTTCAACTGCAACTTACCTCCAGTTCCTGAAGGAAGGGCTGCAGAGAGCAAAACCATACCTGCAGTCCTAGAAACAGGCACCTGAGTGCCCCACTGAGATGGCCAAAGGCTTCAGAGATCTGGTTTTGAGTGCAGCAGCTCCTCCTCATCTTCATGCCAGGCGTTGGTGGTGAACTGCAGGCAGCCCCAGGAGGGGGCTGTGCTCTGGATCTTGGCTCGAGGCAGAGTTCCAGGTGGTACCAGTTTACACAACCTGCCCTTTTCAGTTCAGGCACAGTTTTACAGGAGGGAGAATACTTGAATACATCCCCAGTGCACGTGCCTGGGTGTGCCACCCACCCTCATTGCTTTGCAGCTCCTGCTAAGACTGGTGAAAGTGGTGTACCCCCAGAAGCCTGATCCCCAGGACCGGTGCTGACTGTGGGGAGCAGCGTTGCCATTCCGACCGAACACTCGTGGTGAGAACAGAACCCAGCAGCCGTGGGCAGCCCCCTGCTCCCACCTCCGGCCAGCCTGGTGTCCTGGGACAGCTCTGCCAGAGAACAGTGACAATCTGTGATGGGACCGTGCTGGGAATGTGCTGCCAGGAGCTGAGGATGAGCTCTGGAGCAGCCTCCAGCGCCCTGTGTGACTCGGTGGCCTCGCTCAGGCAGGGTCTGTGCCCCTCAGGGAGGTGCTGAGGGTGGCACAGGGACATCAGGAGTGGACACCAGGGCGTTAAGGTTTGGTGCAGCTCAGAGGGGTCAGGTGAGGATCAGTTGGAGAGCCCCCAGGAGCTCCCCAGGGACCCCAGGCTAAAGGACACAGCAGTGAGCAGTGTCCCACCCATCCATCCACCCATCCCAGGGCTCCCACCCCAGCACCTCTGGGAGCTTCTCCCAGTGTCCCCTTGGAGGTGGTGCTCTGTCCACGTTTGCTTTGAGCTTCCAGGTCGTGCTGGGTGAGGAACTGTGAAGTTCCCTCTGGGAGCTAGTTTGAGAGCATCACCGGGGTGAGAACTGGGCGGTTCTAAAAGCCAGAAGTACAAAAGATACTTTCAGGAATTTTTTCCAAAGAGATTGTTCAGACATGAAGCCATTATCCCTTACCTGAAGCCACCCTGAGCAGTTGCTCCTGCTCTGTGCCCATGCCTGGATACAGAGTGAGCATCATTTTGTAATTTGGAGAAGGAAAGGTTAAGTGAAACGGGTTTTAAGGCATATACCTACAGACACGTGAGGAGGCAAAGCACCTTCAGGAGCTGCCTGCAGCCAGCCCTGGCTGGTGATGCTTTTTCTGCTCTCTGAAGCACAATTTTGTTGGACCAAATCAAATTAAGGGAAAAGCCTTTTTTTTTTTTTTTTCTGACGAGGTATTTTCATTCCTGAGCTCCAGGTCCTGGGAGGAGCCTGGGGGTGGCAATTTCCCTGTCCCCACCTGGCCCCAGCCTTCCTGTCCATACCTGAGCCTGGAGTCTGAGCTTAGCTGGACCTCTGGGCTGAGCCAGTGTCACTTCACTAATTGCTCTAGTGAGGTTAATTAATTAGCCCGGGATGTTTCTCAGTGTTGGCTTCTTAACTATGCATTAGCTCTGCACTTTCTCACACTCCAGTGTGACAGCCTCCAGGCAGCGTTGGGAGACAGAGCTCCTGTCACCCCTTCGGGGATTTTGGGATCCCACAAAGTACCCGCTCATTCTCTCGTGAACTCCCTGCAGCCAGCTCCGAGCGCTCCTGGGAGAGCCCGGGAGCAGGGGATGAGTCTGGACAGTGGCAGAGGGAGCCCCAAAGCCACCCCCAAGCTGGAGCAGCCTGGGGGCTCCCGAGGGGTCACGGAGGGATGCCGAGGTGTCCCTTTTTCCCCCGTTACCCTGCCAGGCTGCTCTGTCACTGCCGCTCCGCTGCCGTGGGCGGGCTGCGGACGGCGGCTGCCGCCTGGACTCCGTTAATTCGTGCCAAGCGTTCGTCTCCTCTGTGTACCCCTTTGACTCTGTACATTCCCCAGAGGCCAGCGAGCCCTCGTGGGGAGCGGGTCCTGCCGTCCCCCCCTCCCGCGCCTTGTGACGCCC
The DNA here is from genome assembly GCA_013398015.1 of Oreocharis arfaki. Classification (NCBI taxonomy): domain Eukaryota; kingdom Metazoa; phylum Chordata; class Aves; order Passeriformes; family Paramythiidae; genus Oreocharis; species Oreocharis arfaki. The sequence continues at coordinate 271 of VZRR01014407.1, read as the reverse complement.
TGGCCCGAAACCCGCGGCGGGCCCGGGTCGATGTCGGCCGGGAGGGGCGGCGGAGCGGCCCCGGTAAAACCATCCGGTAAAACCATCCGTGCATCCTCCAGCTCGGCTCCGCTCTCCTTCCTCCGCCGGGGGCTGCGGGTGGGCGTGGGGCGAGCCGGGGGCGCGCTGCTCCGCACCGGGGTGTCCCCAATGTCCCCCTGCACCGGGGCGTCCCTCGCTGTCCCTCCTTCAACCGCGGTGTCCGCCGGTGTCCCCCCTTCACCGGGCTGTC
>VZRR01014395.1:0-12353 GCA_013398015.1 Oreocharis arfaki | reverse complement strand
CTGTCACTGGGTCTCTGGTTCTGTCATTGGGTTCTGGTTCTGGCACTGGGTCTCTGGTTCTGGCACCAGGTTCTGGTTCTGTTTGCTGTTGCTGCCGTTGTGGTTGTTTGCCCTGTTTTACACAGCAGTAAAGAGCTCTTATTCCTTTCCCGTATCTTTGCCTGAAAGCCCCATCATTTCAAAGTTATGATAATTCAGAGGGATGGGGGTCACATTTTCCATTCCAAGGGATGTTCCTGCCTTCCTCGGCTGACACCTGCCCTTCAAACCAAGACAAGGAGACAGCCCTATTCCTTGTCTCTGGGCCAAAAGCATCCGTGAATGTGTGGTCGCAGCCAGGCCAAGGACACCGCCTGCATGCACAGCCTGGCTGGTGATTCTTACAGACAGCTTCCCATGGCCTGACAATCCCAGGCATGGCCAGCAGCTCCTCGGGCTGCCCAGCATGGGAAGCGAGCATTCCTGGGCTCAGGGCACTCTGGCTGGTGCTGTGGGGAGCAGGAACAGCTCGGTGCTGCAGATCTGCAGGGTGCTGCTGAGGGCAGAGACAAGGGCAGGGAACCCCATGGCACATCGCTGCTGTCTCCATCTGCCCCACCCCTGCTCCACCCAGCCCAGGCCATGCACCCCGGCTGTGCGCAGGGTGCTGAGCAGTTTCAGTGTTGTTCCAGCCTGGGGTCCATCCCTGCTCCCCCTGAGCCCGTCCACAGCGGTGCACACATGTAAGGTCACCCTGCCTGGTGGTGCCCACACAGCTCCTGCTGCTGCTCCTCTGCTTCAGCCCAGAGCCCTCTGACCAGCTCTCCTTCTTTGTCCCTGCCTGTCACTGAAACTCCCCTCTGCCCTGGAAGGTACCAGGGCTGGTGGAACCATCCCACCAGGTCTCCAGGGAAACACACAGATATTTTCTCCCTTGACAAACATACCTTTCCCCTCCTTTACTGCACATTGTTAAAAGAGGTCATGGCAGAGTCTGCACTGTGTCAGCCCCTGGGGCCTGGCTGATCCCTGGGGAAGAGGCAGCAGAGAGGACGCTGACACTGCTTGAATTTATCCTGGCTCCTCGTGGGAGACAGGATCCATCTGGACTTCCTCAGGGTCCAGTCCTGGATCGTTACATGCTCAGTCATCCCTGACCATGACAAAAACATGAACCAGCCCCTTGCAGCGATGAAGCAAGAGGCAGACATGGGGGATCCTGCCAGAGCCCCGGAGCCAGGCAGTTCTGCAGGATACAGCCTCACACACAGCATCTGCCCAGGGTGCTGCAGCAGGGTTCTGTGGGGGCTCTGGCTGGACTCCAGCTCCCCAAAGTCGAGCAACCCCAAAGCTCACTGAGGTGTCCCCACTAGTGCTCCTGGGGACAGGCTCAGGAGGCCCCCAGGAGAGGCGCAGGCAGAGCTGCCCAAGGGGCTGTGATAGAATCTGGAGATGCCCCTGGCAGGGGTAGTGCCCAAGCGGGACGTGATCTGCCACAGATGCCAAGCTGGCTGGTGGCGTGGCAGGGCAGGGGTGGCCTGCCCCAGCTGAGAGCAGAGCTCACTGCCTTTGCACCTTTCTCTGCAGCCCTGGGAGTGTTCAGCTGGTGCTTCTCCATCCTCTCCCCTACTCACCAGCAGCACAGATCTCTCCTGCCCTGTCCTGGTATCACAGACCTGGGCCCCACAGGTAGGCTCAGCATGCCCCAAAATGCCCCTCAAAAGCCAGAGGTGAGGTATGGGGGCAGAAGGATGGTGGCAGCTGCAGCACTGCATTGACCTGCCCAGCAGGCACCACGTCCGTGATCTGCTGCAGGCCCCCGTGTGGGAGGCCCAGTGCTTTACTCAGGGTCACTACAGACACCACCCTGGTGCCAGCCCCGTGGCTTGACCTCGTGCCCGGCTAGCGGGAGCAGGGCAGGGTGCTCAGCAGCCCTGGGGGTGGGACAGCTGCCATCTGGCAAGGCACAGCTCTCACGGGCAAGCAGCCCAACACTTCTGCTGCATCTAGGGCTCTGGTGACACCAGCTGCTGCCTCAATTTCTCCTCCAGTGCTGAAAGCTCCATGGGTCCATCCTTGGGCTTGCTGGCAGGAAAGGTGTCCCCAGCCCCAGAGCAGATAGGGACCCCTCTCAGCCCCAACAGCAGAAGAAAAGAAACTAAAAAGCTCACAGTTTCTTTGCTTTTCCTCCACATCCTCCATGGGCTCCAAGCACCATGGCCTCCCTCCTGTGAGCAGACGGGGGTATTTCTGATGCCTGGAACTGGGACAAAGCAGACCCCCTGTGCTGCAAGCTCCTGTGGCTCACACCTACGGCCGCACAGTTGCAGCAAGACCAAGAGGACTCAGAGGAATCACACAGCATCTCTCAGCAGGAGCATGCACGGCCCAACACGGCAGCTTCCTGAATTTCTGAGGCCAGAAAGCACAATCCAGGACAGTTTTCAGAAGCAGCCAGGCCCGCATTCTGTTATGGCTGGGAGCCAGAGGAGCAGCACTGGGCAGATCCATCATCTCTGCATTGCTGCCCTCTGGCTGCCTCTGCTCATCCACCGCCAGTCTCCTCCAGACACAGAGATGGGATGTGCCATGGCTGTCAGGGGCTCTGCCTCTTGCTCCGCAAGAATCATCACAGAATTGTTCAGGTTGGAAAAGCCCTCTAAGATCATCAAGTCCAACCACTACCCCAGCACTGCCATGTTCACCACTAAACCATGTCTCCAGGTGCCACATCTACGTGCCTTTGACTCCACCCTGGGCAGCCTGTGCCAGTGCCTGATCACCCTTTCAGTGAAGATATTTTTCCTAAAATAAAAGCTACTGGCAAATCCTCCCCAGCCCGTTGGCCCAAGGCAGCTGCATCCACAGACCCATCCTGTGTCGGGGCCAGGGGACACAGGCAGCATCACGTGCACAGTCTGTCTTTAGCAAGGTTAAGAGTCCTAAGCCCCGAGCAGTGACTCCCTTGCCATCGGCTGCACTCACCACACCTGTTTCTGCACCAGACATTGGCTGAGTATGGGCTATTTTAACCACCTTTCCAGCTGTTATCAAAGGCTAGAAGATCTGTGACAAGCAGATCTTTGTCACAAGCACTCCCTGGCGATCCCAGAGCAGCTCAGGCTGCGGAAGGGCAGCGCTGCTCCCCCTGCCCGTCGCAGCGTGGGCGCAGGTTGTCTTGCAGCAGAAATGGAAGTGACGGCTTTCTAACCGCTTCCTTTCTTTCTGGGTCTCTGTCTCCTGCCCCTCCTGCCCAGTTCATTTCCTGTTATTGATGATGGCCTCTGCACCTGGTGAGAGGTCACCAGGCTCAGAGTCCCCCCAAAGGAGCAGCTCAGGGACTGGGGCAGCAGGGCTGTGCTGGGCAAACCCCCGTGCTGGCTGCCGAGGTCCCCCTGCTACAGCGTGCCACAGCACCCAGGATAGGAAGAACGTGATGGGTCTCCAGGATTTTCAGGCCTTTTTGTGCCTTTTTCATTGAGACCTGCTCTGTCCCGTGTGCTGTGAGGACAGAGAGGAGCTGGGGGTTTTCCTGTTCCTAGGAGACTTCTTCCTGCCCACACAGCTTGCAGGGCTCTGCAGGCAGTTCTGTGGTTTGGAGCCTCCCGAGAGGATGTGTGTGTGCCCCACAGGTGTCCAGGCAAGGCAGACAGCTCACTCCCGTGGGGAAACTGAAGCACACAGCATTTTCTAAAAGCACAGCACTCTTGGAGGCATCCAGGGAAGCCCAAGTGACACGTGGATGAGACAGGTGCTGCCACAGGTGCTGGGGCTGTGTCCCCAGCAGTCTGTCCTGGTGACCAAGCCATTCAGTGGCTCTTGCTGTCCCTCTGTGGCTTCTCCACTGGCATTTGCTGGCTTGAGTGTCAAAGTCTCAGCACCTTGGAGGTCTGGTCCCATGTGTTGGCTTAGATCCCCTTTACTGTCACCCCTTGCGGACATGGTTAGCGGTGAGCGTGGCAGTGCTCAGTTGATGATTTGACTTAATGATCTTAGAGGGATTTTTCAACCTTAATGTTTCTGTCATTTCCTGGTTCTGTACCCCTGGCTTAGGAAGATTCCTCCATGCAATTACTCCACTGTAAAATGAACGGGGGGAGCTTCTTCCCACATGAGGAGAGGAACAAACCGAGCTGATATAAAGCACTTTCACTCTGGGAGATCACCTTTCCCAGGGGAGCTGTTCCTGTGCCAAGGCACCTTCTTTAGTCCACAGCAACACCAGCTCTGCATCAGTGTTAGCCCAGCCCAGCAGTGCCGGTGGTTCACCTGCTGTGCTTTTCTGTTGGCAAATTCGGAGGAAAGCTCAGCTTGTTTGCAGGAGATATGGGAGAGTATCTAATTCCAGAAACCAAAAGTGGTTCTACTCAGTAGTCATAGAATCACACAATATGCTGAGTTGGAAGGGATCCATCAGGGTCATCAAGTCCAGCTCCTGGCCCTGCACAGACACCCCAACAATCCCACCCTGTGCCTGAGACCTTTGTCCATGTGCTCCTTGAGCTCAGACAGGTTTGGAGCTGTGACCACTTCCCAGGGGAGCCTGTTCCAGTGCTCAAACACCCGTTGGGTGAAAAACTTTTTCCTTTCTAATTTAAACCTCCCCTGACACGGATCCAGCTGTTCCCTCTAGTCCTGTCACTGGTCACAGAGAGCAGAGACGGGAGCTGCCCCTCCTCTGCCCCTCATGAGGATGCTGAAGAGCTCAGTGAGATCTCACCTCAGTCTCCTCCAGGCTGAACAAACTGAGTGATTCAAAGAAGAAAACAACCCAGCAGTTAAGCAGGAAATCCAGGTTCTGAACTCTTCCTCTGGTTCTCCTTGAGGAGAGGGCAGAAGCACAGCGGCTGGCAGGATCAGCGGCAATGCCTTGCCAAAACGAACCAGCAATTGCTTAATTGCTCCCAGCTCAAGCCAGGCAGCAGCAGGAGCAAACTGCACGGACCGTCACGGGCCGCTGGAGAAAGGTCACACATCCGCTGCCTGCGACGGGCTGCCCAGGCCAGCTCCATCCCGGCGGGATGCGCCAGGGTCCCGGCTCGCCGGCAGCGCTGCGCTGCGGGCTCTGAGCTGCCGCAGCCCCGCCAGCCCGGCCGCGCCGGGAGGATGCTCGGCCGGGGCTGTCCTTGGGAACGCGCTCCCGTGGAGGACGCGGGAACAGCGAGACGCTGCTCCCCGGAACAGCAATCTGCGGAGCTGCTTCCCTCCGCTCCCGGGCTGTGCCCGGGCCGGCGGGCGGGGGGCGCGGGCCCCCCGGGTGAGGTGCCGCACCTCGGCCGTTCGCTGTCCCAGGCCGGCTCTGCGGGATGCTCGGCATGACCGCGCCGTCCTCCTGCGCCCTGCCGGCAGCCGATCGGCCCGATCGCACGGAGCCTGCTCAGTCCCCAGGCAGCTGCTGCACCTTCAAGCCTGCGAGCGATGTTCAGGCAGTGGAAGAGATGGGCTAATTTCCAAAAGCCTGCAGGACATCCTGACTCCCAGCCAGCCAACGGAAGCAGGACCAGCCCTTCCTGAGTGCCGGACCCAGAGGTGAAGGGGCCCGATGGGACCAAGCCGTGGTGTGGTAGGCAATCCTGGGGAGCGAGACCATTGGGCAGCGTCTGTGCTTTGGGTGCCAGCCCAGTGCCTGCCCAGGCTGAGGTGACTTTGGGGGCTACGGTGCTGGTGGGAGAGGGTGAAGAGAGGCACTGGGGTGTGTGTATCAGGGCAGGGAGGCTGCGTGAGGAACCCCGTGCTCAGGAGGCTGGGGGGCAGAAATGGGCATAAGGATTGGCTGGTCGTTAGTGGGAAAACAGGTCCCAGTCTGGGGCTGAAAGGTGCTCCTTGCACAAAGGGAACTGGCTGTGAAGTCATGGCCAGAGGTGCGAGATGACCCCATGGAAGTTGAGTTCTAAAATGCAAGTGGACAAACAGCAAGTACCAGTCAGGGATAAATCCAGATCGTCCTCCCCAGAGCACCAATTCCATGGAGCCCCAACTCCATAGGGTCCCCATATCTTGATGAAAGTAAACCCACAGCTATAAAGACCCTTCGAGGCCCCTGAGACTCTGTCACAGACCTCTCTAGTCCTTACATCCCAGCAGATAATCCTAATGCACAGATGTCTACGGATAGAGGACCCAGGGGATGCCATGTCTGGCACATCCCTGGGTGGGCCAGCGTGAATGGCTGCTGTGGTGACAGCTGGGACTCTTCCCTCCATGTGCATTCCTCCATCACCAACCCTCCCAGCACCACTCTGGGTATCACCATCACCCCTGACACCCCATTGCTGCCAAGGTCAGCATCAAGGAGTGCTGGGGGATGAGGGATGTACTTGTTCTGGGACCTCACCAGCCCTTCCCCACCAGGGGAGGGAGGCAGGAAGGTGAGGGGCACAGCAGTGACCCAGTGGGACCCCCTGCCCCGAGCCATTTCCTTCAGTGCTGCTTCCTCCCATCCCCTCCTGGGTTTTGCCCTCCGGAGACTGTCAGGTTCCTCTTTGCTCACACCAGATTGCAATGGCTGTCCTGGTGTCCTGGTCCTGTTCTTGCAGCACACTGACCCTGGCTGGGGATCTGCCACAGACTGGACACCATCTTCCTTCAAAGCCAGGTCCTCCCTGGCCCCAGCAGTCCGTGCTGGAAGGATCCAGCAGCTCTGCTCCCTGGGCCAGCCTGGTGCAGCTGGTGCAGAGCTGGTGATGTGACACGGGACAAGCATGGCTGCACACAAAAGGCACAGTCCCTGGCCAGAGCATCTCCTGGCTCTTTGCTCCCCACTGCAGCCCTCTGCGAGTGTCCCTCTCAGGAGGAGCCAGCCGGCAGCACCGTGTAGCAAGCAGGGGCTCAGAGGTGGCCAGAAGTGATGTGCCCAAAAGTGCATTCAGGGGGAGGGAGGGAGGGAGGGAGAGAGGGCGTGTCTGGACTTCACTGCTCGAGGTCTCTGTGCACGGATGGGCACCGATGAGTGACCAGGGACATTTGCTCTGCACGTGTAGGTCTGCACCTGCCATGTGCCCCAGCGGGTGGGCAGGAGGGGTCAGGCATCATTCCCAGGAGGGCAGCAGATGTACGTGGGTGCAGCAAGGTACAGGGGACAGCTTGCTGCTCGAAAATGCCCTGAAAAATGCCCTGGGTCAAGCAGTGTGTTCTGGCTGCATCTGCTCCTGGTCTCCCTCACATCCAGTCTGTCTCCACCAGCTCATGCCTCGTTTTCCACCAGCGCCTTCATTTCTGTGCTGTGAGTCTGTGCCCCCTCCCATGCCCTCCCTTCTAATGCACCTCCTCAGCATGCTGGTGCTTCGGCAGAAGGGAGGAAGAGCAGCCACGCTGGCAGGTCCAGCACACTGGGGTCCAGCCATGCACCACCAGAGGCAGGTAAAGGTCAGGACATCTCAGCAGTGCAGACTCCTCTGCTCCTGGGAGCCTGGGCCATGGCACATCCCTGGACTACATCCCTACTTCCCTCTGGCATTCCTTCTATCCTGGGTGAGTCGCCATGGCCAGGACAGGCCCTTCAGTCTCCATTAGAGTTTTCTGCATAAGGAAAAGCCAAAGGGGGCCAGGTGTGGTTTCCAGGGGCTGTATCCTGGGGGTCCTGCACAGGCACATGCATGACTGGTGGAGCCCAGCCAGCAGCCTGGGGAGGTCTGTGAGCAGCACCGGGAAGGTGCTGCAGGGCTTTTCTGGGGACACCCCTGAGCATGAGTGCCTTGGTGTTGTGATACTTCAGGGGCAGAAGATACATTGCATCCCAGCATCTCAGTTTCCTCTTTTTACCTTGAGTGTGGTCTATTGTCATGACCAAATTTGAGTGGAACCAAATGAGCCATTTTGCAAAGGAAGTGCATCAGCATCTTCCCTGCAGCATCCAGGGGCATTTTGTGACCAAGGCAGAACCTGGCTGGAGGAAGCAGGGATTTACTGCTGAAATCCTTTGAAATGCCCATCAAATCTCTTAAATCACACTGGGCCACAGATCACTGAAATGAGCAGTGCACAGGGTTGTTCCATACCCCTTTTTGCAGCTGGAGTTTGTGTCTTGCATAAAGTCACGTGTCGGTAAAAGATTCTCATTCCTTTTGGGGAAAACCAGCCAAAACCCAGCTGCCAAAGGCCAGTGCTGTCCCGGGTCTCCTGCTCACTGTGCTCTGTGCAGGGGATCAAGATGTGCTGTGGTGCCTCCCAGGTCCAGCGAGGGACCCTGGGCAGCCCAGCTGTCACAGCCTCACTGCTTTGCTGCTTTGGAGTGCTGGCAGATTTGTGGACGTTCCCTGGACCCTGTGAGGTCTGTGAGGGTCCAGCTGTCTCCATCCTCCCTGTCACAGGTGCCCGACAGCTGGGGAGGTTGGGAGGGAGTGTGGGCACACAGGTGTCACTGACACATTCCCGGTGACTTCCATGTGCTGGTGGCCCCGTGGCATCTGCCCCAATGCCACACTGAGCCTGTCCCCCTCTTGCTCACCAGTGGCAGAGGAACAGGGCAGTGAGGAGGCGGCAAGACCAGGCCAGCAAAAGGCAGGAAAAGCAGCTCCAGGGGTTTGCATCTTGGCTGCATCCTCAGGAACCCCTTAAGCTCAAAGACACCCAGATGGGACAGGAGCCCTCCACACCTGGAGGGCAGATACAGCCCCAGCCTCAGGACACTTCTGCATGTCTGACAGCCTGTTACTGCAGCAAAGAGCTCTGTTTGTTTACTCTGGTTCCTACTCAGAGCAGCCACCTTGTTAAGTCCTGCAGTGCTGGTCATCTCAGGAATTCCCGAGTTCCTTCAGGGACAGCAGGGAAGGAAGGGCAGTGCGTGCTGGGGCTGCCTCCAGGCCTTACAGACGCGTTGTCTCACCCCCCCTAGGGCAGGGAGCGATTCCCCAGTCTGTCCTCCGGCCACTCCAGGATCTGCAGGTCACACACAGGTGCTGGTGGCCTTTTCCTCCACAGGTGGCCAAGCCCAGCACTTTGGAGCTTGGGCCCTCTGATCTCCTCGCCCTTGGGTAGAAGGTGGCACTGGCAGGGTCTCCCAGGGCTGCCCAGGGAAGATGTTGTGGCACACCTGCAAGCACACACAGGTGTGCAGGGACGCAGCTCTCCAGCCAGGCGAGCGGGCACCGCACAGCCCGGGGACAGCACGGTCACCGCAGGGAGCTGGGCTGGGGGGCTCCGGCCCGGGGTCCCCGGGGCAGTGGGAGGAGCCCGCGGAGCAGACACGGGGAGGTGTTTGGGGTGCGTGTGGCTTGGGGTGCAGCGGGAGCCGCTGCAGAGCAGCGGGGTGGGGGCTGAGGAGGAAGGAAGCGTGCAGAGGCCGGGCAAGAGCAAACAGGAAGAGCAGTGGGGATGCGTCGGGAAGGATGTGCAGTGCCCCAAGGGCAGACCTGTCCCACCTGAGCCAGACCCCCGAGCCAGGGACCTTCCTCCCCAGATACACCCCTGCCCTTCCCTGCTGGGGAGGGGGAGCCCACACGTCTTCCCCCGAGGTACCCCGAGATGCTCGCGGGTGCAGAGGGGTGTCCCCCGTGGACATGGGTTGGGGTACAGTGGGGTGGCACGAGGAGCACACTGCACACGGGCAGGCACTGAGGGCGGGAGGCACTGAGCGAGCCCTGGCACATTCCACAGCGGGATGGGGACAGCTGGGGCACAGCCTGGGCGAGAGGGCACGGGCAGGACAGCAGGCACGGGAGGATTCATTCTGGCTCCCTGTGGGGCTGGTGGGGTCTGGTGCCCCTTGAGCAGCACCACTGCACCATGCCAAGCACCGTGCCTCACCCCTCCTGCCGGTGGCCCCCCGTGGCCGAGCCTTGCCCATCCCTCCGTGCCCCATGGGTGGCACCAGTGCTGGTCATGGCTCATCACAGAGGGCATCGAGCACACCCCACCGGCCCCGTGCGAGGTGCCTGTGGAGACACTCCAGAGTTCTGGGGGAGGCCAGGCCGTGCCCACAGGCGCAGGACGAAGGCCGGTCGGTGGAGAGCGGGGCTGGGTCTGCAGGCGGCCCGGCAGAGCCGAGCTGCAGAGATGTGGCCGGTATGTGTGTGGGCGGCAGCCGGGGTGGGGGAGAAGGAGGGAGAGGAAGCAGCAGAAGCAGCAGCTCCTTTGATAAGCAGCTTCCTGAACACTTTCAAACCGTGGTGTCAGACCGACACGCGCGGTGCCCGCGGGCCTGCGCCGGGACCGACCAGCCCACGCCAGAGGGCAGCAGGTAGGTGGGCAGCCCCCCAGCCCCGCCACGCTGCCCGCTGGAGAGGAGACCCCCGCCGGGCAGCGCCGGGCCCTGGTGCCCAGGGGCGGTGGGCACGTGCTTGTGGATGGGCAGCCCCAGGCAGGGCTGGGATGCTGGGCAGGTGATGTGAGCGCTCTCCCTGCAGGTGCTGGCAGCCGAGGTGCTTCCCAGGGCCCCTCTGCTGGCGAGGGCATCTCCCAGGTGTTTCCTGGCCGGAGTGCGAGGGGCAGCTGTTGGGATGGGAGCCTGGGCTGTCTCTGGTCAGGATCTCTCCTGGTGCTGCAGCTCCTGCGGAGCAGCTGCTCTTGTCCTGCCTGGCCGGAGAGCACCAGGACACCCTGCACGGGGCATGGGCATGGCGCGCGTGGCAGCGGCGGCATTGCCACTCCCCGAAATGCCACTGGGATCATACAGCAGGGAATCATGGGGAACAGCTCCTGCCCTCGCTGTGTCCCCAGCCACCATGTGGACCCCGGCTCTCCACAAGACCCCCCTGAGCAGGTGGGCTGCCTGAGATCCCGTTCTTCGCCCACCAAGAGCTCTGACTCGGCATCATTCCCTGTCTCTGGGGGTCTGCCTCCTCCCCATGGAGGAAGCTGGGGATGAGCAGGAGGCTCAGGATGCCAGAGTGCTGCCTGCCCCATGAGGAGCTCTGCCTGGAGGTGAATCAGCATCACCCACATCCCCCGGCCCTGCCAGGGGGTGACCCGTGGCTGTGATGGAGGATGTCTGGCACCTTCCCCAGCTGCGCTGCCCCATCGCCTCTTGCTCAACCACCCAGATAAAGCAGTTTCCTCTCGACAGTTGCTGAGACCTGCAGGACGGAGGAGGCTGTCCCAGGGCCATCCCTCCCTGGCCAGAGCCATGAGGCTGCTGAGGGTGCCTGGTCTGTGTCTCCCTGAGGCAGCAGATGTCCAGGCTCCGTGTGGTGGCTACAGCCACCTCGTGTCACCTGCTGGACACTGCTGTGCTCACACAGCTCTCACTCCTCCCACCGTGTCCCCAGGCCGAAGCAGGGGGATGTGATGGAGAAGGGCTGGAAGCACAGAGCACGTGCTTCCATGGAGGGGGAGAGCGTCTGGGGCTCCCCCAAACCAGACTGACCCCTGCCACCACATGGAGTGGGTGTCCTCCCCTCAGAGGAAGCAGGTGGTCCGTGGTGCCGTGCCCAGGGTCACCAGTGATACCCGTGTGGGCTGCAGTGCTGCAGGCATCCCGAGGCTGGATGTGCTGGGAGCTCTCCATCTGCCTGGAGACGGGCTGGGGGTCCTGGTTCCAGGGCAACTGAGGACTTAAAACCTGTCCCTTGCTTGCAGACCATCTGTCAGGGGCTCCACCCAGCCTTGTGGTATCTCTCAGATCTGACTTTTCTCTTCCAGCTGCTTTTCCTCTGATGGCTCCATGGGTTCCCAGGAACTGAGGGCCCCCCGTGTTCCCCCGCTGTGCTTCAGGACGAGGGCTCCGTGGCTGCTGCAGCATGGTCCAAGCCTGCTTGGTGTGCTCCAGAGTTCATAGGGGCAGCCTGGCAGCCCGGGCAGCTGCAGCAGACATGGACAAGCCGGACAAGCCCAGTCCCTCTGCCAAGAAGCACGTGCGCCTCCAGGAGAGGTGAGTGTGGCTCAGCCCTGCCCGGGGCACTCGTGGCACTGCTCATCCCCAGGGCTCCCCTAAAGTTCCTTCCTGCCAGCCCTCTGCCTGCCAGCATGTGCAGGTGCCAGCTCTGAGCATGGAGCCAGCCCTGGCCCCCGCCCAGCCCAGGACAAATCTCAGCACCGTCCTTCAGGGGCTTCCCAGCAAAAAGGCAGAATGATCAGCTGGTTCCTTGTTGCTCATCTACCGGGGTCTCTGCCTGGCTTCTGCTCAGTGTGGGGTGGTTTTGACTGATGATGCCGTGGGGTGGGCTGTCCTGTCCCGGGGTGGCAGCAGGTGAGCCAGGAACCCCTCTGCCTTTCAGGAGGGGCTCCAATGTGTCACTCGTGCTGGACATGAGCTCTCTAGGGAACGTGGAGCCCATCCAGCCTGTCTGCACACCACGGGACATCACACTCAACTTTCTGAGGACATCCAGCCACGTGCTGAGGAAACAGGAGCTCCAGCAGCACGCCCAGAGCCTGGCACAGCTCCAGGAGGAGTTTTCGGTGCGATGATTCCCTCTCCCTCTGTTATGATCCAATTA
>VZRR01014390.1:0-11360 GCA_013398015.1 Oreocharis arfaki | reverse complement strand
GGCCGTGGGGGTCCCTGGCAGCGTGTGGGGCCGTGCGGGTGTTCCCACAGAGAGCTGGGTTCTCTGGGGAACCCCTGGGGCGTGCGGGCCCACCCAGGGATGGCGATGGGGGCTCTGCGAGGGGCTCCTGGCAGGCGTGGGGCTGTTCTGGGGTCCCCCGCGGGGAAGGGGCTCTCTGTGGGGTGGTGCAGGCGGACCGGGGAGGTGTGGGTGTGGGGTGGCTGCCGGGGGGCTCGGGGCTCGCATCCATCCCCCTCTGCTCCGTGTCCCAGAACAAGCTCGTGGAGCGGTGCGAGCGGCTCCAGCTGCAGAGCGCGGCCATCGCCCGGCACGTGGACGAGGTGCTGCCTGCCAAGGACCAGGCCGTCCTGGTGAGTCCCTGGGGCTCTCCCCGCCTGCTCCCTGCTCGCCATTCCCGGCAGGGATGCTCAGCCCCCGAGGGGGATCGTGGGGATGCGACTGTGGAAATGGAGTGCCAGGGTGTGCCTGCAGTTCCTGCTTCATTTGCCTAAAAAATGTGCACAGACAATGGTGTGAGTGTACGGCCATCAAACATCCCACTAGGATCAGTGCCTTAGAGTTCCTGGGTTTATTTGTTCCTTGCTGTCTCTGAGGATGAGGACAAAGGACAGTGATGGAATCACAGAATCCCAGACTGGTTTGGGTTGGAAGGAACCTGAAAGGCCACCTGCCTTGGGCAGGGACACCTTCCACTATCCCAGGTTGTTCTAAGTTCTATCCATCCTGGCCGTGGACACTTCCAGGGATGGGGCAGCCACAGCTTCTCTTGGCACTCTGTGCCAGGGCCTCCCCGCCCTCACAGGGAAAATTCCTTCCCACTATCCCATCGAACTCTGCCCTCTGGCAGTGGGAAGCCATTCCCTCTTGTCCTGTCTCTCCAGGCTCTTGTCCCAAGTGGCTCTCCAGCTCTCCAGGAGCCTCTCTAGGCACTGGAAGGGGCTCTAAGTTCCCCCTGGAGTCTTTTTTCAGGCTGAACACCCCCAGCTGTTCTCATGTTTGTCACCAGCAGTGAATGTATGGAGATTTGCTGAGGGACAGGACTCTGGTCCCTCGCAGGTTGCCACTTAGGTACCAGGGCTGGCCGAGGAGGCAGCGGGCAGGTTTGGGACTGGTATCGTGCCAGGTGCTGCGGCCTGGGCTCTGTTAACAGAGTAGCACTAATGGCTGAGCCCATGGAGAGCCGGCAGAAGCAGCTGGGGCTCTTCTTGTGGCTGGAGCAGAGCTGACGCTCCTGCCGTGTCCTTGCCGTGGCAGAGCGCGGCCAGCGCGGCGCGGGAGCTGGTGGTCCAGAGGCTGCTCTTCGTGGGGAAGGCCTGCGAGGACGAGGAGCAGCGGTTGCTGGAGAGGGTGCACGCCGAGGAGGAGCGGGCGCACCAGAGCATCCTCACCCAGCAGGTGCACTGGACAGAGGCTCTGCACAAGCTGGGTGCCCTCCGCACCTACCTGGTGGACATGATCACCAGCCTGGATGACCAGGGCCTGCTGGTGAGTACTGTGAGCCAGGCAGCCCGGAGCTGACCTGGACTTTTTGTTATGGGGTTTAAACGCGGTGTTCAGCCGCTGCTGTGCTGACAGCAGGGAGGCAGAGGTAGACAGGGTGTATGTTTGCAGATTGGGCTCAGGGAACCTCCTTGACCTGGTCCTGATAAGCCCCTGTGGTTTCCTGGTGGTTCCTAGAGCACCTGCTCTGCCCGATCCTGCTCCTGCTTGTGGTGAGGTCCAGAGCCACCCAGGCTCAGGTCTCCAAGCTCTGGGCTTGTAGCTGCCCTTAGGCTGGACAGCCAGGACAGCTCTGGGTTGTGAGCTGCTCTTACAGCAGTTAGTTGTGCCACCAGTTTTCTGGTGTCTAGTTTTAATCAATACTGACCCTTGGAAGCACCTGCAGCTCTCCTGGAAAGTTCCCTGTGTTGCCTGGCTTAGCCCTGTCAGGGATGTTTGCTGTGCAAAGCAGCCTGTGCTTCCCCTTGCTCAGTTCCTTCTCTGGTTATTGAATCATCTGGGTTCGCCCAAATGATTCCTCTCATTTTACATGTGAGCAGGTCTGCCTCGCACCACCATGCTCAGCCTCTGCTTCCCACGTGTGACTTTGTGAGGAGGGGAACAGCAGCTCGGCTTGGAAAACAGACCCAGTCCCATGGAAAGAGGGCAGATGTTCCTCTGATGGGAAAGGCAGTTTCTGTCTCGATGTGCTGGGCCGTAGCTGCACCATAAAGAGGAGAGGCTGGAGAGCAGGATCCATCAGCTGCCTGTGGCAGAGAACAGCCACACCCTCAGTTTCTCCTTTTGGAGGGGAATTAGGGGATCGTGTTCTCCACTTTGGATTGTTGGTGTTGGTACTTGTGCCTGTCTGGAATCAGCAAGTGCCATGCCACAGGGAAGCTGAAGGCATGCAAAGTGCCCTGCTTGGATTTGAGCAGGGATCAGGTATTTTCTTATCACTTTGCTGCATGTTGAGAATGCCTCATGCCCAGCAGGTACAGAAACAAGTGGGGCTGACCATGAGGTCACCTGACTCTTGGCTTAGTCCCTCTGCAGCCTCCCCGCTTTGCTGAAAGCCCTGGGGTTGTTTGCTGGGAGCACAGGCTGTTCCTGCAGCCTGCCCTGGTGGGGTGGGGCAGAGAGGGGACAGCAGACAGTGCCCCAGCCACATGTGCTGTGTATTGCCTTCAGCCATCCCCACTCATTTTCTGAGTCGGGAAGTGGGAAGTGCTGCAGCTGAAGGAAATGGAGGTTGGATGCTCCCCTCCTCCCCAGGGCTGGTGTTGGGGTGTGGGGTGGCTTCTCTGGGTCAGGAAGGGGAACACTGCTCCCTGGGTCCCAGGTTTGCTGCGTTTGGGGTGTCATCTGTGGGGGTTTCAGCTGTGATGACTCTTTCTCTCCTTGTCCCCAGCGTGCAGAACAAGAGATCTTCGAGAGGTCAGTACCCGGCTGCTCCTGGTCCTTTCCCTGACCCTGCTCCGAGCTTTCCCCGCTCCTGCTCCACACCTGCATCCCCACTGTGTGCCATCATCCATCCTGTGCTGTGTGCCATGACTCAGGCACCCCATGACACCTCTTTTGTCCCTCGTGCTGCTTTTGTTGTGGGCAAGGACAGAGCGCAGAGATGCCAGCGTGGCCTCTTGTCTCTGCTCCATGTGCTGTGCTGCACCTGGAGATGCTCCATGTGCTTTGCCAGATCAGCAGTCCTTGCTTATGGGAGAACTCCTCCAGCTCCTGAGAAAACCCACAGGGCTTGCTGGGGGATGGAGCAGGCCTGTGCCAGGCTGTTGGCAGGGGTGGGATTGTCTGTGCTCCGTGCTGGGGGTGGCTGGCACAGCATCTCCCCAGCTCTGCACGGGCAGGCAGAGCCAGGTGCAGGTGTCAGCGTCCCCATTGGTGACACCAGGCTGCCCTTCCTGAGGAAGGCTGTGTTTTTATTTAATCTGTTTAATTTTATTGAAGTTATTTATTTCTGTGGCTGCTGTGAGGGTGCTGGCCCCGGCTGCACTGTGCTGCCCAGAGGGCCTGTGGGGGTATTTGTGCCTGTGGAGAGTATGGAATGTGCCACAGCACGTCCCCAGCAGCCTGTGCCACAGCCTGTCCTCACAACCATGAGTTCTGTGGGTGCTGCAGGCCACAGGAGCCAGCAAACCCCTGGCTCTGTGCTGGGTGAAACCCGGTGTCCTGGCTTGTTCTGTGCTCAGACCGTGGGGCTCTGGCAATAGAGGGAAATCTGATTCTCTGCCTGTTCATTGTGCTCCCCTGGTACCCTGGTGGCTGCTCTCAGACACATTTATTTACCCTGTGTCTGCTGAGTGAGGAGCTGTTGACTCAGGCTGCTGGGATGTGTTTTACAACACTGCAGCCCTTTCATGAGGAACTGTAAGCAAAGCCAACCGAAAGTATCACTCAAGGTGACAGCTGGCCCAGGCCCCCCTTGCTGTGGTCTCTCTGCAGCCAGAGCTCCTCTTTAACCTCTGCCTACCTCCTCGTGATCTCTATAAACACCTCCCAGCATAACAAATCGTTGTATTTTGAAACGAGATGTATTTTGAAACAGCTCTCGTTTTTCTTTGCCAGGACAGAGGTGGCGGAGGGAATCTTGGAGCCACAGGAGTCCCTGAAGTTAAACTTTAATCAGACCTGTGTTCAGAGTCCACTGCTGCATCGACTGTGGGCCTCTGCTGTGCTCTGCTGCCTCGCAGGTCAGTGTCTGCCTCACATCTCACGTGCTCCAGGGATTCCTGCAGCCTCACTCGTGTTGTGCCCGAAGAAACACCCTCGTGCTGTGTCACAGCTTCCTCGTGCTGTGTCCTGCCCCTCTGCTCTCCCAGCCCCTGCTTGTTTCTTGGAGCCCTCCATCCAGGGAGGCAGCAGCAGCTGTGGGAGGCTTAGGGGAAGCAACAGCTCCAAGCAGGCTGTGGCTCAGGGAAGAACTGGAGTTTGTTAAGATTGTGTGTGTGTTTTATCAGCTCTGTGGCTTTAACGTTGTGTGGTCTCTTCTGCTGTTTCCTGGGTCTCTTGGTGGCAGCAGTGAAGCTGATGCTGCTGCGGGAATCTCTGCCACAGAAATCTCTGTTCACAACGTTCAGCATCGGGCTGCTGGGGACTTGGGGAGGGAGATTTCATCTGTGAGGTGTCTGTGAGGCTGACCATTGCAGGGAGCAGTGAGGAGATGGAGCAGCTTTCTGATCACAAGCTGAGGTTGTGGCTGTGCACAGGCTGGTGGTTCTAGAGGTGTTTGTGCTCTGGCTCAGCTCCTGCTGTACAGCTGAGGCTGCACTGGAGGCATTTTCCAGGCCCCTGATGGGCTCTGGGACTGGTTTTCCTGGTTGGTGCTGGCTGTGTTAAGCAGGGAAAGACGTTTTTCTTCCGGCTGTGATGTGCTTGGATGGCTGGTTGTGAAATGTTTGCTTTTACTCTGGCTTTCAGTCTGTTGTTAGAGTATTTCAAAAGTATTTTTTGTTTCTCAGAGTTGGCAATATCCTTTGTAATTTGCCTTGTGAACAGTCCCCAGGGTGGTTTTTCCAAAGCTTCTGTACAAACTTCTGATTTCTGCTCATCTTGCCATGATTCTGATGAGCTGTTTCCAGTTTTTCCCTGTTTCCAAGTCCCTCTCTGAGGTCTGCACTTCAGGCTTTTATTGCTCTCATGGTTTTAAGTATTAGCTTGAGAATCTGTGCCTACCAAGCACTACCATCATGTGTTTCTTCTGCTGCAAACTCTGGTGTCGCTCTCCCTTTGTG
Source organism: Oreocharis arfaki (assembly GCA_013398015.1). NCBI lineage: Eukaryota > Metazoa > Chordata > Aves > Passeriformes > Paramythiidae > Oreocharis > Oreocharis arfaki. The sequence goes on along the minus strand of VZRR01014390.1, from coordinate 6,114 downwards.
ATTCGTTTCCCTCTTTGGAGTCTGTGGGTGCTGGCAGTCGCGGAAAGTGTCCCTGCAGGGGGTTGGGACTCAGTGAGATTTAAGGTCCCTTCCAACCCAAATCACTCTGTGATTCTATGCCAGCCCCTGCAGTGGTGCATTGACAGTGTCACACAGAATCCCAGAGCTGCTCAGGTTGGGAAAGACCTCTAAGACCATCACATCCACCCTGTGTTCACCCCCTTGTCACCCAGCCCAGAGCACTGAGTGCCACGTCCAGTCATGCCCTGGACACCTCCAGGGGTGGTCATTCTACCACCTCCCTGGGTAGCCCTTCCAGTATTTACCAGCCCGTTCAGTGAAGAAATTCTTCCTGAAAGAATCAGTCGAGCAGGTTCTCAATGTTCAGAGCCATGGAGTCAAGCAGGAAGCCTTTCCCTAATTTTCTTTGTTGTGACGTGGAGTTCTTCAGGATCCCTCTCCCAACAGCATCCTTGTGAAATGTAATGACTTTAAGGTATTTGATTCTTGTGGTGGGTGTGCTGCTGCACTTATTACACAGGAATTTCATTCTGTTTGGGTTTTTTTGAGTGTGTGGTTACATTTCACACATCCTTACTGCACGCTGAGGATGCCTGGTGTATCCTTGTGGATCTCTGCAGTCCAGAGTCTGCCCTGGACCAAGCCTCAGAGATTTAATATTAACTGCAGTGGTCTGAGCTTTCCTTCAGACACAGGAATGTTAAGTGGCACTCTCTGGTCCCTTGTCCCAAAGGCAGGTTGAGCAGGTGGCTGTCTTGTTTATTTGCTTTAAAACAGAAAATTCTGAGCCTTGATGGCTCGCTCCATAACCTCTCAAAAACTTGGAAAGCAGCAGCAAAAAGGCCTCCATTTCACTCTCGAAAATAAACACAATTCCTTTGATGCCTTCACTTGGCATCCAGGCTTCTGCATCACTTCTGTTTGGGGTTGGCAGCTTCTTCCTTACACCACGAGATGATGTAAATCTCTTGGCACTGTTCTGGGAGGGATCTCGGTTCATGGGAACTTGGGTTTTTAAAGGCAGTCAGATGTGCTGCAGCTCACATGAATGTGCTTCCCAGAGCTGTTAACCACGGGAATTTATTGTCCCAGTGTCCCTCATGTCCCAAGGCCACCCCCATGGATACAGGACACAGAGAAAACAGACTTGAGGGCAGGATGCATTCCAGTGGAGCCATTCATCAGGATTGGATGTGAAAATCCAGATTTAATCAGGGCAAAATACGTGTGTGAGGGGCAAAATTTGCTGATCTGAATTACTCTGCTGTTCCTTTGCCAGCACTTCCCCTCCCTCAGATGCTCCCCTGGAACTGCAATTCCACAGCAAAGCAATGTGGGTGTCACTGGGCTGGTGTTTCCCTGCATGGACCACCAGCATGCAGCCCGAGCTTAGCTGTGTGTTGCACAACAGGAGGTTTAGTGCCCTTCTTCTGCCAGAGGAAGATAAAGTCTGGTGCTGCTCTGTTTTCTATGAATTCAGAGCAGCATTTGGCTTCCTGGAAAGCCGCCCTGCACCCAGCAGCGTGGGCAGCCCCAGAACCCTGTGGAGAGCTCAGGTTTGGCTGCTGTGTGGGGAAATAAATCATCAGATGAATGAGGCTGGCAGCTCCTGCTGAAGGAAATGCTGGCTTCAGCTCCCCTTTTGGGCTCACTCTTGCTTGCAATAACTCCTACCTAACGTGCACAGGTGCACGGCACTGACTTGCAAAGGGATAATTCAGCCTCTGTTCGTCTGCCAGGGATCACCTGGGCAGGTGCAGCCTGAGGAAGCCCTGGAGCATTGCTGCTGCTGGGTGCTGTTTGCTGTCAGAGGGATGCTGACCTGGGTCCTGGAGCAGGTTGGGCTCTGGGATGACCCTGTTCAGGTCAAGCTTTGGTTCTTTAAGGGCTCATCCTGCTGGATGCTGAGCAGAGGGTGTTGGGCAATGGCTGGCACTGGCATGGCAGGGTAGAGCTGGTGGCAGGGCTGGGAGAGCCACTGACTCAGCCACTCCAGCCCTGTTTCCATGATGGTTTAAGACCTAAAATGAATGAAGTGAGGGTGGGGGAAGGCAGGGCAAGGAGGGGCACCTGCTGGCAGGCACTGGGTCTTCTCGGGAGCAGGTGAGTCTGCTGGGCATCAGCCTCACCCCTGCTTCACAAATTTAGGGAGTGAAGGACACACTTGTGCAGTTCCACAGTGTGCAGAGCCACGGAGGGAACTCGGGGGAAGCATGCAGCCAGGGCAGGGCACCATAATCTTGGAGGTCTTTTCCAACCTTGACAATCCTGTGATTCCGTGATTTTGAAGTGGTGCAGACCCACAGAGGGTGCAGTGTCCTCTGGCCAGCCTTGTTCACCCCGGGCTGCTGCTGGCTGGGTTTGTGCAGCTGGGCCCCCCCTTCTTTCACAGCAAAGCCAGATCCAGCCACAGCCATGCCACCTCCCCCCACTGCTGCTCCCAGCACCTCGGGCTGGGTTGATGAACACCTGGGGCTTTGTAGCACCAAAGAGATTTCCCTGCCCAGCCCTCTCCAGTCCTGTTTTTCCAGCTTTGCAGGTTTTCTCCACACAGCCCTCCCATTGTTGCCAGGCTCTTGGCTCCCCTGGCTGGGGGAGGAGCAGCCATGTCTTGCTCACCCACCGTGGGGGTGGGAAAGGACAGGAACAGAGGTTTGGATCTCTCCCGAAAGTGGGGTGAACCAAGCCTGCTGAGTTCTGTTTTGTGGGGAGTCAGGCCAGGGTCAGAGGAAGATGAGCAGGGTTTCTAGTGCAAGGTGGAGAGGTGTCTAGTGAGTGTGGGCTTTGGTCAGTCCCTGCCTTGTTCTGGCCCTGGCTGAGAGGAGGAGCTGTGGCACCCAGCCTGAGCCCCCAGCACTGTCGCCTTGGGGAGCAGATGGGGCCCCAGGAGCGATGTGTGAGAGGGTGGTTGCCCTTGTGTTTCTGATGGCCATGACTGGTTCAGGTGGTGGTCACCGAGTCAGTGCTCACCACGTGGCTTCTCTTGCAGGCTCACAGGAGATTCACATCGATGAGAAAACCCTGAGCCCCCACCTCAGCCTGTCAGAAGACAAGAGAACCCTGACCTTCAGCCCCAAGAAACCAAAGGTGGACTCGGACTGCCCCGAGCGGTTTGACCACTGGCCCAACGCTTTGGCCACTGCACCTTTCCACTCGGGGGTCTGTGCCTGGAAGGTCAGCGTGGAGCAGAGCTGTGCCTACAAGCTGGGGGTTTGCTACAGCTCCGTGCCCAGGAAGGGCTCTGCCAACGAAGGCCGCCTGGGCTTCAACGCTGCCTCCTGGGTGTTCTCGCGCTACGACAAAGAATTCCGGTTCCTGCACGCGGGGCAGCCCCAGCCCGTGGAGCTGATCAAGGCCCCGGCGGAGATCGGGGTCCTGCTGGACTTTGCGGGGGGAGAGCTGCTCTTCTACGACCCCGACTCCTGCGCCATCCTCTTCTCCCACCGCCAGGCCTTCCTGGAGCCCGTCTACCCCGTCTTTGCCGTGGCACACCAGAGCATCTCGCTCGCCCCGTGAGCGCGGCCGTGCGTGACTGTGTGTGCTCTGCACTGTGCCCGGGGGGAAGGAACCCGGGCAGGGCTGTGGGCTGTGTACAGGGGCCTTCACACAACACCTGCCTTCACACTACGGCTGTTCCTCGCGTGTTTTCCACAGCTTTCCTCTCCTCCCGGGGCCTACGTTCCATGTCTGCTGTGCCGGGGTAAAGGGTCTGGGAATTCCTGGCTGCACCAGCTGCTCTTAGGTGAATTGTTGAATTCCTGCCCCACCAAAGGCAGCTTTCCAGCCTGCTGGTGGGCTGGAGAAAAGGGGAGAAATAGTAAGAGGTATGTATGGAGAAGTGGCAGGGAGGAGGTCTGTGGAAAGGGACATGCTATGCTCTACAACTCCCTGAAAGGAGGGTGGAGCCAGGTGGGGGTCGGGCTCTGCTCCCAAGCAACAGTGAAAGGACAAGAGGAAACGGCTTCAAGTTGTGCCAGGAGAGGTTTAGGTTGGATAGTGGAGAAAATTTCTTCACTGAAAGAGTGGTCAGGCATTGGCACAGGCTGCCCAGGGCAGTGATGGAGTCACCATCCCTGGAGGGCTTTAAAAGGCATTGTGGATGTGGCACCTGGGGACACGGTTTAATGGTGGCCTAGGCAGTGTTGGGGCAACAGATGTACTCCATCTTAAAGGTCTTTTCCAGCCAAAAGGATTCTGTGATTCTCTGATTGGGACACAGCTGGAGACACTTTTGGGGGGAATGAGCCCATTGCAGAGCAGACACAGTGCAGGGGGCTGTCCCCTGTGGGGGAAACCCTGCTGGAACAGGGGCACTGCTGAGGGACTGTGCCCCTGTCCAAGCAGAGGAACAAGCAAAGAGCAGCAGGAAGAAACCAAACCTGAGCGTCCCAAGGGAGTGGAGTTTGAGTGCAATGTGCAAACACGGGGAGCTGATGGCAGCAAGTGGGGAGGAAGGAGAGGTGTAGGCCTGGAGTCGAGCCAGAGAAAGGGGTTTAAAGTGGTCATCTTTATTTCTCACTACCCAAATCAGTAAAGTTTGTTAATTGGCAGTTCATTAAGTGAAATCGCCCAACTCCAGACTGTTTTGCCCACAGCAGGAGACCTGCAGGCACCTCCTGCCTGCCTACCACTGTGGGGAAGGGGGGGATGTTGGTGAGGTGGCAAAGCTGGGGTACACTGAGGGGTGCAGGGCCTGGGCAGGGCTGTCCTGGGTGCTCTGTGTGGGCAAACCTTGCCTGGGATAGGGCCAGCACTTGCACTGAGGGATGCTTGAGCCTACCCCCAGGGTGACTGAGAAGGGATAAACCTCAGTATCTGCCTCATCTCCTGCCAGAATGAGCCTCTGGAGTGACCCAGTCCCAGCCCCGTTAGGGGAAGACACCACTGCTGTCCCCTTCTGTGGTGTTCTTAGAGCCACAAGACACATCTGCTCCACTGCTGGGTGTCAGAAACATTTTATTGCATGAGCACTCCTCCTGCTGCACGGGCAGCTCGGACTCGCTGCTCTTCCCTGCCCACCTGGCAGCAAGAAATCCCGTGTCAGGACAGTTCAGCACTCGGCAGTAGCACTGGACCCCTCCGAACCGCAGCTACCCCTTCTCGATACGAGCCAGGAGGTGGCTGAGCGTGGGCAGGACGTGCTCGGGGGGCAGTTCTGCCCCCTCGGCCTGCCCGGCCGCCCGCAGCAGGAAGCTGTGCATGCCCGCGGCGCGGGCTGCCCGGTAATCCCGGCCGTAGTCATCCCCGATGTGAGCCGCCTGCTCGGGCCGGACCCCGCCGAGCCGCAGCGCCTGCTCGAAGATCCTCCGGTCCGGCTTGGCGAAGCCCGCGGCCTCGGAGGTGAGCACGAAGTCGAAGTGGTGCCGCAGGTCGCACTGCGAGAGGATGACTTCCAGCCGGCTGTCGAAGTTGGAGACGACTCCCATGCGGAAGCCGAGCTGGCGGCACCGGCTCAGGGTCTCGGCGGCTCCCGGCAGCACCTCCCAGGTGTGCGAGCTGCAGTAGTCGCGGTAGAGCTTTTCGGCCAGCTTCGTCAGGGCTGCCTCGTCCTGCACGCCCGAGAGCCTGAAGCTCTGTTTGACGACATCCAGCCACCACTGCCGGGAGCTGAGCCCCTGGCCGCGGCCGTAGTTGGGGAAGCGCCGGCTCTGGGCTCCGTACACCTCCCGGAAGGCGCGCCCCAGAGCGTCGGGCTGCACCTGCAGCCCGTGGGCCCGGGCCTCGGCCGCGTAGCTGTGGCCCACGGGCTGCCGCAGCCGCAGCAGCGTGTCCTTCACGTCCCACGTCAGCAGGCGCAGCCGGAGCATGGCCTCAGCAACGCCCGGGGACACAGCCGAGCCAGCTGCTCCCCGCGGTGCCAGTCACATCACACGGCTGCGGGCACCGAGCCCTTTGTCCAACTCAGTCCAAGTGCCGGTGTCCCTCGGGGAGGAGGGCTCAGGGCCCCTCTGGGGTCAGCATGGAGACGCGGCAGGGAGGGCAAACCCTGCTCCGAGTCCCAGGGGCAAAGGCGGCCAGGCCGGGGCACTGGCACTCCCCACGTGGGTGCTGCAGGCGGGGCGGGCGGGGGCTCCGGGGCGGGATCCGGGGAGG
>VZRR01014371.1:0-13575 GCA_013398015.1 Oreocharis arfaki | reverse complement strand
GCCGGGCAGGGGCCGGGAAGGGGGACGGAGTCAGTGCCGGCCCCGCGCCCGCGGCCCCTCCGCAGCGCCCGCCCGGCCCCAGCCCGCCCCGCGGAGGAGCAGCAGCCTTTTCGGGCCCAGCCCTCACCAGCCCCGCCGCCAGGATGTCCGAGAACCAGCCGAACGTCAACAACCACCACCCGGCCAATAACGCCGGGGCCGCCGGCGGCAACAACCGGGGCGTCCGCAACCCCAACCTCAACCAGAACCCCCTGATCAACGTGCGCGACCGCCTCTTCCACGCGCTCTTCTTCAAGATGGCAGTGACCTACGCGCGCCTCTTCCCTCCCTCCTTCCGCCGCGTCTTCGAGTTCTTCGTTCTCCTCAAGGTGAGGGGCAGCTCGTCCTGCCAGCCCGCGGTCGGGCTGAGGGCAGGAATTTCCTTAGAAACACAAAAAGTCGTGCCTGCGCCAGAGGTAGCAGGCTATGTTTGGACCACACACACCGAGCTGTCCCCGGAGCTCCCGTGGGCCTTTTCTGTGAGGGAGACGTTAGTCTCCATGGTGGTCCCGGTGTTCCCTGCACTCTGGAGCTCTTCCAGATCTGTAAATCAAAAGGAAGTGGCTGAGCCAGCTTGCTGGGCAGCCGGGCTGGCTCGAGGCAGGAGAGGTTTCAGTTTCTATTTCCGGGCAATCGCACTTTCTGGATACATTTCTCACATGACATACTGGATTGTTGGAGTTTTGCTGGAGTCTTGTCTTTTCTGGAAGCAGTTAAGTCACAGCCCTGTCCTAACCCCGTTTCTTTCAGCAGTGCCAGGGATGTGTCACTGTGCTCTGGGGTGACCCCACCTGCCTGCTGGTGGGGCCTGTCAGTGCCAGGAGTGACTGCTCATAGGTGAAATCCTGCTCCACAGCTTCCAGGATGGGAAATTAGAGGAAGGAGAAGGGGAGAGCAGCTCGCCAGGCATCAGCAGCACACTCCTCTGGGTTTCTACAATTCTGCAGGAAAACATTCAGCACAGCTTGTCTCATACTGCACGGATATGGTTTCTACCCTCGCAGGAAACATTTGGGTTTTTCACATCCCTGTTCCCCTCCCAGTTGGATCCCAGCAGGCAGGCTAGGACAGGGATGGTGCTGACGGTGCAGTGGTCAGGCAGAGTGGCTGGGGGGGGTTTGTGTTACTTCTGCCTCTGATCACAGCTCTCCTAGAGAAGGAAAAACTCTCAGGGCTCTGTGGAGAGCAACCTGCAGGGTCACAGGTCAGCAGCCTGCTCCCAGCTCTCCTTCAGCTGCTAGCAGGAGGGAAGTGGGAGCCCACGTTCCCTGCACCCAGGGAGGTGGCTCTGCTTTACCTTCCCTCATGTCTTCCTGTGCAGCTCCTCTGCAGAGTGATGTTTACCAGGCTGTTTGTTCGTCACAAATAGGTCAGGACGGCAGGGCTGATGAGGAGAGAGCAGCACAGCACGGCTGGGAAGGGAGGTGTGAGCTCAGCAATGCCGCTCGCTGTGCCAGCCATGCTCGGAGCTCTGAACTTTGGACGTCTCCCTCCACTTCAGGGAAGGAGTTTTTTTAGTCCACTCTGCTTTGCTGTGGTTTATGGCTGTTCCTGGGATTGAGGCAGGGCAGGGAGCTGTGGTGCTCTGTGCACTCAGCCTCAGGGGCCAGCTCAACCACCGCGAGGCAGGACCTGTTCTTTGGGACAGTGGATCTGACTTGGGTTTGGGTTGTCCTGCCTAGGAGTAGGTTGGCTTTGTTTAAGGTTTACTTTACTCTGCCTTTACAAAGCTGGGCAGGCTTCTTTAGGTTTCAGCAGGAAACTTTGTGCTGAGGAGGGAAGGGTTGGAAGGCACGGATGTTCCATTTCCTTCAGTGTGCCTTGTGGCCTCATCCCACACTGGTGCTGTGTATGGTCAGTTTTGGGGACGCTGTCACTGTCAGCTCTGGTCTCATGAGCAGGAGCAGTTGGTTCCTGCTGCCTTTGGCGTGTTCCCTGCCGGCACTGCCGAGGTCTGGCTGCTGCGTTGGTGATGCAGGGAAGCACTGAAACTGTTGTGCACTTGCCAGTCCACTTGTCCAGATTATCCTGGTGTTTCAGAGGCAGAGAAGAGCTGGTGATAACTAGGGGGTCTGACAGTCTCTGCCTTGTCTCCTGGCCTTTAGGCTCTCTTCGTGCTCTTCATCCTGGCCTACATCCACATCGCCTTCTCGCGCTCGCCCATCAACTGCCTGGAGCACGTGCGGGATAAGTGGCCCCGCGACGGCATCTTGCGGGTGGAAATCCAGCGCAACTCCACCCGGGCCCCCATCTTCCTGCAGTTCTGCGGGGTCGAGAAGTTCCCAGGAATGGTGGTGGAGTCCGCGACTGAGGAGGAGGAGGAGGAAGAGGAAGAAATGACTGTGGATATGTTTGAAAACAGCTCCATCAAGGTAAGGATGCGCTCCCTGTGTATGCTGGAGAGAGGAGTCTGGGTGTTGGGTTGGAAGTGAAGTCCCTGTGTGATCCCTCGGTCTCCTGGAAACACAGCGTGTTCCTTGGCTGCTCCTGAGTCCCCACATTGGCCTCTGATGGTTTGACACAGAAAGGAAAGCTGGAGAAATTGTCGTTTTGTGAGGAGGGAGGCCTTTGTGTGGATAGAGAGAGCATGGCAGGTGAGAGGTGAAGAGGCTGCTGATGTGGCTTTCCCTGCTCTGGTTTTCCAACAGTTTGAGCTGGATATTGAGCCCAAGGTGTTCCTCAAGCCGTCCCGGGTGAGCAGCACTGAGCTGCCCCACAACGACAGCCAGGAGTTTTCGTTTAGTGACGCAGCCACTAAAGGTATGCAGCCTCTGCGGGAGACTGTGTCCGAGTTTGAGATGCTAGCCCGAGCAGGTAATCACACCTTCACTGCTACCCGTGCTCCTCCTTCCTCCCCTCATCATCCTCCCCGCACATCCCGTCCTGGCTCCTTGGGGCACCTGCACGGTGACCTTAAATGTGTTCCCGATGTGTTCACGTGGGGTTAATCCTGTCAGTACTAACAGCAGACCCACAGCAAGCTCTGCCCCGAGGCTGATGGGAGGCTGGGGGTTAGGGGGAGGCTGGGTTAAAAAAATTTGCCAGGCTAAGAGGCTTCAGATCGACCACAGGTGAACGAAGGCTCTTGGCCTGGCAGGTTCCTGCGATGATCGGTGTCAGGTATCTCAGGTGAGCCTGAACCGCTTGTTCTGAGCCATTCACTGTCCCCTGCTGTTCACAGGGATCCCCTGACAGCGACATTCCTTCTAGCGTGAATGAGGTTTGGGCTGTGTTCTGGGTGCTGAGCCAACACCAGCACTTGGAGCAGCCAATTTGCTACAATTAATTAATCCCAAAAGCCACCCAGCGGGTTTTGGTGGATTGTGATGCAGCGCTGCTTTTCCCCTCGGATGTTCCCTGGCCTTATCCCGCCCTTTTCCTGCCCGACCTAAGCTGCTCAGGCCCTGTAAACTCCAGAGGGAGATTTAGTAGCTTTGTGTTATTTAAAATGGAATTCCAGTGTGGAAAAACTTCTGTCTCTAGTGGTTAAGGTAGGAAATCTACTAAGGAATATTTATCTTAAAATAGAGATTGGGACTTGGATTCTTTGTCTTTTTCCACAAAAATTGCAAAAAGTTGCCTCTTTCACCACACTGTTGTCTCTGTGAAGGCTGGAATTCTTTGCTCTGCAGATACACTGGGGTTGTGGCTGTGGAGCAGGATGAGACTGGACTGTCCTGTTCCTTGGTCTTGCAGTGGATTTGCTTGATGCTCATCCAGAGCTCATTAGTCCTGAATTAAAGGTCATTAAGACCAGAGAGCAGTAAATGGTTTTGGTGCAGGACCTTTATTGCTGGTGCCCGGGTTCTGACGAGAGTCACGTTGTGCTGGGCTGGGGCACTGATGTGAAGTCCCTTGTTTTGCTGAATGCCTGGTTGGAAACGTTCCAGAAAAGGGAGGAGGGAGAGAAGATGCTGTTTCCCAGATTAGTTACAAAATTCACATCTTAAAGTTAGTCCCAAATACCTTATTTTATTGTTTTTTCCAGGTTTTCTGTCTCCTCAGTGCACCAAATTTGATGTTTAGTCAGAATATTTTACCATGAAAAAATATTTTGTTATGCAAGGGAAGTAATTGTTTGTTGATATTTAAACCCTTGATTTCCTTTTGAGCTTAAAACTGTTTATAATGGAAACAAAAGACAAAACCAACAGCCCAGCTTGTGTTTGCTGCCCAGTAAGGGGATCAGGGGATCTCTGTCAGTGCTGGGTCAGGTGTTTCTCTGTTCAGTTCTTGTGTCCCTTTAACTGTCACTGTGGTGCTGGGAGCTGTCTGACAGCTGCCTCTCCCCCCCCTCCTGGAGATACACCCTGGCAGTCTGAAAGAGCAGGGATTAAATTGCTTGGCTCTGGCTTAGTGGGAGGTTTTGTCCTTTCAGAGATGATGTAGCAAAAAAGCATCTCTTTGGAGCCTTTCTTGGAAAAAAAAAAACCAAAAAAAACAGGGAAACTTCAGGCACCACCAGTTTTTGGGAAAGCTGTAATTGGTGCTGCCTTCAGTTCTGGCATGTAATTGTAGCAATGACCTCGGTCCCCTGGGAAGTGCAGGGCTCTTGCCTCTGGAGAGTTTACTTGGTGTCCAGCAGGTGTAAAGTGGATTTTCCCGTTGGTTCCCAAACAACGTGGGAAGCAGAAATTGAACAGAGCAAGAACAAGTGGCTCTGGGCTTCCCAGGAAAAGATGTGGGCAGGTTCTGGGCAGAGCTTGGAACTGCTGCCCTGAAGCTTTCCCAGAAGTCACACATTGAGGACTAATGTCAAGGGAATGGGCTGCAATTCCAAGGAGTTTGTATTGATTTGTGTTTAATTGGTTGAGGGAAGCCTGGAGCCCACGTTTGCAACCAGTCCCTTTTTCAAGAACATGATGGGAGCGAGGGAGGGAACCCAGAGGGCCTGTTTCTTTTTGGTGGCTGTTTGCAGGTGTGGATGTTGAGTCTCCCTGTGTCTCTCTCCCAGTGTGGCCACAGGAAGAGTACATTGTGGAATACTCTCTGGAATACGGCTTCCTGCGCCTGTCCCAGAGCACGCGGCAGCGCCTCAGCATCCCCGTCATGGTGGTGACCCTGGGTGAGTGGGAGGCAGCCCGGGCAGGGCAGGGGGCTCAGGGGTGGGTACCTGCAGTGCAGAGACCTCCACACCATCTCTGGGTACTCTTCCTGAAGCTGATGGCTCTCACTTCCCACGCTGAGAGCTGCTGTGCGCAGCCCGTCTGCCTTTAGTAGGTCACAGCTTTCCAGGAGGAGCCTTCTGAAATGGTGGATCCTGGTTCAGTGAGCCCTGATGTCATGCCCAGCACAGTTTTCCCACATGGAGCAGGGAAGGTGCCAGGCTGCTGTATTGCCCATTGAAGTGGTAGTGGTATCTCTGTCTCCCTGGCTGAAGGCACTGAAGCTTTGGGCTCAGTGTGGAGCAGCAGGGTTAGAGCTTGGTGGCCAGAGCAGCTGTGCGGGTGCTGGGGACAGTGCTCACAGATCTGTGGGCACCAGCAGGTCCTTTCCCTGAACAGTGTTCTCTTCTCCTGGCATTTGCTCCATTAAAACTTGTCCAAGTCGGGAACACAGCCTCAGACCTTCCTGTGCCTGTGAACCTCTGTATCTGTCAGTGCAGCAGAGTGGAGCTCTTCACTTCCTCCCACTCAAGCTCAAGCAGATGATGGGGGGTTAAACAGTTTTCCTGTGCAGTAATGGGCAGTCGGGGTGAGCCCAGGAGATAGGCCAAGCCTAGAGGGCAAATCCCCTTTGTGTCTGTGCCAGCACAGTGTGACAGCCCTGGCAATCCTTAAGGCCCGACTGCCATTTGCACTTTAATGTGGCTGGATCTATCGGGGGTGACATTTTCCCTCCCAGTCCTGCCAAGTTTGGTTTTACTGCCCCAGGTCCACATGCAGGTGCAGCTGTGCTGGCACAAGTATCCCTCACCTCGTGCCTTTGTGGCTGCAGGTGTGAACAGTGTGAAAGGGTTTTTGTGTTCTCCCTAGATCCTACCAGGGATCAGTGCTTTGGGGACAGGTTCAGCCGCCTGCTGCTGGATGAGTTCCTGGGCTATGATGACATCCTGATGTCGAGTGTCAAAGCTTTGGCTGAAAACGAGGAAAACAAAGGTAAGGCCTGGAGGAGTCGCAGCAGCGGCTGCTTGGAGCAGTGGGTGTTTCTGTGGATGCCTGACTATCATCTTCTGACTATTGATTAATCTGTAATGCAGGGAGCAGCTCCCTGTGTTATTGTCAAGGACAAAATGAGAGAGGCACGAGGGGAGAGGTGTCTGGAAACGTGATTTCCTCCCACCTCACTGCCCTGCATGACAATGAGTGCTGCCCTGAGGATTTGCTCCAAATCCTGTTTCTTTAGCAGGCACTGGAGCTTGGTTCTTAGTCTGTGTGTTAATCACACTGAGCTCGTGTTTGTGCTTTTTCTCCAGGTTTCCTTCGCAACGTGGTGTCCGGGGAGCACTATCGCTTTGTCAGCATGTGGATGGCCAGGACATCCTACCTGGCAGCCTTCGTCATCATGGTCATCTTTGTAAGTTGCAGTGAGCTGGGCAGTGCCTGGACTCAGCCTGGTGCCAGGCAGCGAGTGGTTGGTGTTACAGCAGAACCCTCATCTGCTTTTAAAGTGTAGTTGGTGGAGGATGAGGCCCTACTTTGGGGCATTTTTTTATTTGTTTGGGGTTTTTTTTGAGTTTCTAAAGTCCACCAGTGAAATGAACAGAAGAGGTGACCTAGAATGCAGTGTTGTTTTCGTTGTCAAAAGGGAGCTGCTGTTAATTTCTAAGTGTCCTTAAAACACTCCAGCTGTCAGCACAGGGTGCAGACATTTGTCCTCCGAGACTTAAGAACAGCCCAGACTGATTTGCCAGGAGTGATCAAGATAAACCGAGTGATGATGTGTGAGACAAGGTGTTCTCAGATACACATCAGACAAGATGCCAAGCGATAACTACCCCGTGTTTGTTGTCTTGGGTGGCTGTGGGTGACTGTCTCTTTGTGTGTGGCTGTCCCACCCACTGGGGCAGGTCTGTCCACAATCACACTGTGGGCACTGAGGAGGAACCGAGTGCAGGGAGGTGCTGGGAGCTGCGGGAGGAGCGGGATGGAGGACGGGAGAATCCCTGCTCCCGGCTCTGTGGGTTGGTGTGGCCCCAGTGCAAACATTCAGGATTGGTCCCTTTACAAACAAATCCCTTACTGTCTATTCCCCTGCAGCAGCACAGAGATTAATTGCTGTTTGTGAAGCCCTAATTACTCTTTGGGAAATGGCTCTGCACAGCTCCAGCTAATGAACGTGGGATGTGCAAGCCCAGGCTCGCCCGGGCCTCTGCCGCAGTGCGACTCCGAGCGACTCCCCGCGCCTGTGGGGCTCTAATCTGCCTCCCCTTCTCTCTCCTGTTCCAGACTCTCTCTGTCTCGATGCTGCTGCGCTACTCACACCATCAGATCTTTGTCTTCATTGGTAAGGACTGGCTGAGGGGTTTGGGTTGTGCTGGGCACTGTGCCTGCTCCAGCACGGGGTGTGGTAGAGTCGCAGCAGGTTTAGGTTGGAAGGACCTTGAGGATCATTAGTTCCAATTTAGAAGGGTCGCTTCTAAATTGTACCTACCTGTAGCTGTGCAGGGAATACATCCTCCTGCTCCCAGTCACTGCACTGGCCAGAGCTGTTCTTTGTCCTGAGAAGTATTGGCTGGGGACAGAGGATGCGGCTGCACTGAGTGGGCAGTACCATGGGGTGGAGGGTTCTGTGGCCCCTCATCCTCTCCGTGCTACAGTGTGTTTTCTCTCTTGCAGTTGACCTGTTACAGATGCTGGAGATGAACATGACCATTGCATTCCCTGCTGCTCCACTCCTCACTGTCATCCTGGCTCTGGTCGGTAAGGACTTGCTTCACTGCTTGTGTCTGCAGCATGTCCCTCTGGGATCTGTGGGAAGTCTAATTCCCTGTTCCGAGCTGGCCGTGGCAGGTGGTTACCGTGGCTGCTCATCACAAGGCAGAAGGCTCTGGAATTTGATGGCACAGTGAGCTCCATTGTCCTTCTGGGTCCCCTGGAAAAGCAGCAATACGTTGGGAAATCCCAGAATCCAAAGCTTTGTCTGTCCCTGGAGTTCATTGCAGATTCACACTCTGTGGCCACGTTGCATTTGTACAATTTGAATTTAAAAAGCAGCAAAACCCCCCTGAAATCTGCCCTGCTGGAGGCAGCTGATCGCTGGGACATTGCGGGTGGAATGTTCTTGGCCGTAGCTGCTGCTGTAAGCAGAGCCCAGTTACCTGCCCTGGACAGGTGCAGTCACAGCCCTGCTCCGAGGTGACAGAGGACCCCTTCCCGTGCCCTGCCACGTGCTGATGTTCGTTCTGTCCCCAGGTATGGAGGCCATAATGTCCGAGTTCTTCAACGACACCACGACCGCGTTCTACATCATCCTCATCGTGTGGCTGGCAGACCAGTATGACGCTATCTGCTGCCACACCAACACCAGCAAGAGGCACTGGCTCAGGTAAGGGCTGCCTGTGGCCACATTCCCTCTGCCTGTCCTCCTCCCGCTGCTCTGAGTCCTTCCCAGCAGCCCCAAGCACAGCAGCCTCCACTCCTAAGGATATTATCTGTGTGGCTCCTCGGGAGCTGCCCCACACGTCACAGTGTCCAAAGTGCAATTTCTCCACTTTGGGTTTGGGCCTGGATCTTGGAATCACCTTGATCTTCCCCAGCCCCTTGTTTTGCACTGCTCATAGACAGGCAACTCTAATTACCTGTTAATGAGTCTGTGTCACCCTGGGCAAAGTGCCCCAGCTCAGGCTAGGGTTGGGAGGAGAAGGGAGCCCACATTTTTCTTGATCTTTCTTGCTTTCTTGTCCAGATTCTTCTACTTGTACCACTTTGCCTTCTACGCCTACCACTACCGCTTCAACGGGCAGTACAGCAGCCTGGCACTTGTCACCTCCTGGCTCTTCATCCAGGTGAGTCCCTGCAGGGCTGCTGCACCTTGCAGGGGCTTGGTCAAACTTCCTCTGAAGCTGGGTTGGAGGAGGGATCCTTACTTCTGTAAGAGATGGAATTTAGCCTGGTTTGGAAATGAAGCAGCAGAATGAGGCTGTGGAAGAGGGGATGTTTGGGTTGCTGGCTCCAGTCCAGCCACGGGACTGACAATAACTTGATGCCACATGGGTGTTGGGAAGGATTTCTGTCCTGTCCTTCTGGAATAAATCCCAGGGAGGGTCTGCCCTGCAGAGGAGCTGTTCAGGTCTGTGCAGTGAGGATGCTGGCAGAACCAGCTCCAACCTGATGTCTCTGATACCCTGGATCAAGCATATTTGTTGGGTGTCTCTGGTTGTTGACCTGCTGCAGGGTGGGGAATAGAGGATGGGCCAGAGGAATGCTGTCATCCTTCTTTTCCCAGCCTTTGAAAGGGAAGAGGGGGGTTGTACTCTGTTGCCTGTCTTCAGAGAGAAACTATAAAGCAGCTTGCAGTAGTCACAGTGGAAGGGATAAATCTTTCCAAACTTGCTGCTAACCTTCTGGCTGTCAGAGCAGCTGGATTTTCCAGGAGAAGTTTGGTTTTCTTGGGATGTGGTGATCTGTGACCCAGCCCTGGGGTGACGCCTTTCCCTTTCCTCCACCAGCACTCGATGATTTACTTCTTCCACCACTATGAGCTGCCAGCCATCCTGCAGCAGATCCGGATCCAGGAGATGCTGCTGCAGAACCAGCAGGTCGGGCAGGGCACCCAGACCACGCTGCAGGACAACCTCAACAACAACACCACGGCCGCCCCAGTCGAGGCCGGGGGCCGCCGAGCCCCGCTGGCCGCCGGGCCCCCCGGGGAGGGCAGCGGTCCGGCCGCCCTGACCCCCGGCGAGGCCTCCAGCGTCATCGCCGCCTCCGTGGGCAGCGACCTGAACTGGGTGGCTGAGACGGCTGCGATCGTGACAGAGGCCTCGTTTCTGTCCGACCTGAGCACGACCCTCCTGGAGCCCACTGTGGTGCACGAAGCCGTGGCCAATGGGATCCCTCAGGAGGCGGCCACGGCCTCCGGGTTGGTTGCCCGCATCAGGGTCAGCAGCGACCACCCGGAGACGGCCGTGGGCTCCATCACCATCGAGGTCACCTCAACGTCCGTGGTGGCCGCAGCAGATGCTCCCCCTGCTGCTGGGGCCGCACCCCTTGCCCCGATGCAGGAGGGGGAGGGCCCCAGCCCCTCCCTTCCCAAGCAGACTGAGGCTCTCGAGGGCTCAGACAGCCAAGCAAAACCCAGTGGCAAGAACTGCATGGGCAGCAGCAGCGTGGCAGAGCCCCTGCCAGCCTCGAGGGGGGACAGTGACCAGGACAGAGGTTTTGAGGACCGGGGGGAGAGCAGCCCCTGCCCAGCACCAGCAGAGAGAACACCCAGCTCAGTGCCAAGCTCCAGGAACCTGTCCTGAGCCCCGTTGCTGTTGCTCTGGACTGCCGGGAAGGCATTTGGATTTTGTTTGTTACTATTTCTCACTTCACCATCATCCTTAACCCATGGATCCCTCTGAGCAGAGCTGGAGCAGCTGGGACAGAGCAGGGCTGCAGTGACCTCCCTCCCCTGGGAAAGGCACGGGGGGCTGTGGGAAGGATGGGGGGATTTGGTCCCCTGGCCCACACAAGTCTGGGGCTCCTCCAAGGCCACAGGTGAGCCAGCCACCTGTTCCCACCCTGCCCCGCTCCTGCCCTGGGTTTTCCTTGTCCCAAATCCCCGGCTTCGCCCCTGCAGCTGTGTTTGCAATCTGGGTGCTGATCCCAGGTGGGAGCTGACCTGGGACAGGCCACGCGTGTGGCAGCTTTGTGATTAGTGTAGGAGCGGATAGAACAGGCAGAGAGTGTCCAGCCCCTGTGGGAGAGCCAGAGGCGGTTCCTGGTCACCTTTCCTGCTCCTGAGGGGTGGAGGAGCTTTGACCTCCTCCAGGCACAAGGTCTGCCCAGGCCAGGGCACAACCAAAGCAGAAGCTGCAGTTCAGCCCCCTTTTTCTGTCCTTGAACTTCCCTTGGTGGGTGGGTGGGTTGGGGGGTTGGAAGGTTCTGTGTCCAGGTGGGAGCTGCCCTCCCAGGAGTGATGCTTGGAGGGTGCAGCCATGCTGCAGTGAGTGTCTGGAGAGGTGTGGGGTGAGGGCAGCAGCTCTGTCCTGCACAGCTCTGCTTTGGGTGAGGCAGCTGCTTTCCAGTGCCTTGTCCCTCCCGTGGGACACGTCTGTGTTTAGGATCAGCCCCATCCCAGAGGAGAGAGTGGCTCCTCGTGCCTGGACTGTTGCATGAGCTGGTTTAGCAAAGAACCAAAACACTAAAGCCAAGACATTTCAGCTGGTTTCCCCCAGTTTCCCTGGCAGTGGAGGCGAGGCTGGCAGAGCCCAACCCCTCTGCCAAGAGGCTGAGCTGGGGGGCTGCCTGTGGAGCCCTGCAGAGGGGCCAGATCCATGCCAGGATGTGCTGCATGGAGGGTTTGTGCAGGGAGGTGGAGCAGAGTGAGGCGAGATGAAGCTTTGGGAGAGCCATGGTGGGACAGGGCAGGGACAGGAGGTGACACATGGGCACTTAGCTCTTGGGAACAGCTGAATCCCTGCACAGGTGCCCCTGAGTTCAGCGCTGTCCCCCTGTGCCTGAGCAGTGTCTGGAGTCCGTCTCCCTCGGAGGGCTCCGTGCGTTTCAGTGTTTCCTTGTCGACACGGGGGGCTCAGAGCCCCCTCTTCACCCCTCTGCCTTTCCCACCTGGCTGCCCCCTTTTTCTTTTCCCTTTTGCCTGGGGCAGCCGTGGTGCTGCTGCAGGGCAGGGGGGACCCTGCTGTGACCAGCAGGTCAAATCTTGCTGCTGCCAGCACTCCTGAGAAGGGGCCTTGTGGCCAACTGGCTCCCAGCCTCTGGAGCGCCGGGAATGACCGAAGGCTTTTCAGAGGAGTGGATGGGAGGGGAAAGGGGGACACCAAACCAAATGATTTGATGAATGAAGAGTAGAGTTCATTCTATTTAATTAATGTACAAAATGTGTTTGTATATAATAATAAATATTATCTCTTAACAGCTCCTGCGGCGCTGCCCCATGTCCTGCCCACGACTGTGCTGGGCTGACGTGTGGGAGTCCTGGGGGCAGGGGGGTGAATGCTCAGTCCTGGGGCTGCCTCCTCCTGCTGTCCTGGGGTGTCACCATCTGTCCCCTCGCAGTGTGCCGGGGCGGTGGCAGGGCAGAGGGCCGAGCACCAACCCTGTCCCGGCCGTGCTCAGTGATGCTGGGCATCCTCCGTGCCAGGGGAGGGGCTGCAGGGCTCCGGGTCCTTCCACAGCCGCCCGTGGTGGGATGGGGAGCTCCTTCTTGTCCTCGGGGGGAGCAGAGCCCTGAGCCGCAGCCTGCCCCGCTCCCTGTGCAGCGTCTCCATCCGCACCCTCCGCCCGAGGAAGGCGCTGGTTCTGCTTTGCGGTGGCTCTGGGATCAGCCCGGCTCTGCCGCCCTGGGGCTGCCTCTCCGGAGGGAGGTTCCGCTCTCGGCCTGGCCTCCTGCCCCTTCCATGGGGGAGCTTCCTCTGCCTCCTCCTAATCGCTGCCGTCCTGCGGCGGGGCTGAGCTGGGCCTGCGGAGGAGGGAGGGGAAGGGGAAGGGTTATGCTTAGCCCAGGTTTGGCCGAGCTTGGAATGCAGCTGGAAGAGGAAAAGCAGACTTTGTCTTCCTTCGTCATCTTTATTTACGTGGTGTAAAACCAGAGCCGGGGCGCGGGGCTGGGCTCGGTCCGGGCACTGCGGGGACCTCTCACCCTAATTCAACTCCCCAGAAAGAACCTCCCGGCCCTTCAAACCCCCATTGCCGGCAGGAGGGAGGGGAGGAACAAAGGCCCCAGAGCTGGGGCAGCCCCAGGACCTCTCCCCTCCCTTTTTTCTTCCCCTCCCTCTCTAAGCCGGAGGAACGGGTGGCCTGCCCCGCCCCGCCCCGGCAGAGCAGCCTGTCCTGGGATGCTTTGGGGAGTCCCTGCCCCTCACCTCACCTCTCCTCCCGGGCTTCCTCGGTGGCCAGCGAGGCGGGCAGTGCCCGGCCGCCCTTGGTGGTGCCCAGCGCGGACACCAGCTCGCTCTTCCTCAGCAGCGCCGCGCGCAGCTGGTCCCGCATCTCCTGGATCTTCTCTTCCAGCTCCCGGAGCTCGTTCTCACCGGCCTCCCTGTCCAGGGGCAGCGGCGGCCGCCCGTTCCCGGGGTGCCACGGGGACCCCTCGGCCTCGGGGGGGGCTTTGTCCAGCTGGAAGCGCACTCGCCGTGCCTCCTTCCGCAGGGCGCTCCAGGGCTGTGCTGCCGCCGGTGCCGACCTCGGCTGAGGCTCGCACCTGGGTGGGGAGGGCGGAAGGGCTGAACTGGGATCTGGCTGCTGTGGGGTCCCTCTGTGGCCCCCCAGAACTCTGGGCGTCCACAGGGAGGAGAAGGAGGAGAGCGGGGCTCCCAATCCCAGCTGTACCTCTGCTCCAGCTTCAGCTGCTGGCTCTTCCTCTCCTCCGTGCCCATGTTCAGAGCCCGATGGATTTTCTGTGGGGAACAAGAAAAGGGTGACCTGGGGG
>VZRR01014370.1:0-79438 GCA_013398015.1 Oreocharis arfaki | reverse complement strand
GGGGCATTGCCCCGGGGAGGGAGGGCGAGCATCACTCCGAGTCCCCAACAGGTGAGCATCCCCCGGGCACCCGGTGCATCCATGAGTGAGCATCACCCCGGGCCCGGGAGGACCAGAGCGTCCCACGCGGGAGACCCCCGCTGTCTCCCTGCCACCTCTCAGCTTGTGGCACCCGGTGCATGCCACCCTGCCCTGCCACCCCTGGGTAGCCAGCGAGTCCCCAGGTGGGTACACTCCCGGGCTGGGAGTGCCCACATGCTGCCGTGACAGCCGAGGGGCAGGGCCTTGGTGGGGGGCCTGGGGGGCAGCAGGGCTGCTACTGCATCCCCATCACCACCGCTGCCCTAGGGACCCACATCTTGGCCCTGTGGCCTCACACGTTTGGCCTTGTGGCCCCGGGGCTGAGTGCAGGCAGTGGTCTCTGCCCCATGATGGGTGCCCAGCATGTCCCCAGGGATGGAATTCCAGGGGCTCTGGGGACCTTAGTGCTTGCAGTCACTAGAGTAGGGGGGTGATGCGGTGGGCAGGGAGAGCCAGAGACTGTGGGAACATCACCCACCCTTGTGCCCCCCAGCAGCCTGGCAGCACCGGAGCCACCATCCCAGTGATGCCTTTTTGCCCTGCAGCTGTTGGTGGTTTGGGTTTGGGGTGGGAGATGGGGCTGGAGGTTGCCCAGTGGGGTTGGAGGGGGCCCCAGGGCAGTGACAAGGACTTCTCTGGATGACATGAAGGGGGCCTGCAGGCTGGAGGGGTCTGCAAGCGCCCCCCAGACCGAGCACACCACGTAGGCACCAGCTTGCCTGGCTCCATGACCGTGCGGAAATGCAGCCGGCGGCAGCACCTCTGGTCTCAGCTTTGCCACCAGGCCCCGGGGACACCGAGCCTGGCAGCCTTCCCACGGCTCCGAGCAGGGGAGCAGCTTGGCCTCCCCACGGGGATTTCCCGTTTCACAGCCCAGCCACCCCCTGCCCACCCGTGCCTTCTTGTCGGGGGGGTGTCCCCGGGGTGTCCCCGGGGCTGCCACTGCCTGTCCCCCGCAGACATCATGGCTGACAAGGAGGGGGTGACGCTATCGCTGGAGGAGGAGGAGGAAGAGGATGCCGACGCGGCCCTGGCGTACAAGACGCCGGCGAAGAAGAGCCTGCAGGAGATCCAGGAGCTGGACCCAGGGGATGAGAGCCTGCGGAAGTATAAGCAGGCACTGCTGGGCGCCATCCCTGCTGCCGTGGGTAAGGCTGGGGGGCTGCAGTCGGGTTTGGGCACTTCGGCACCCCGGCAGCCCCGCCGGGGGATGGATGCAGCCTCAGCGGGCGCAGGGAGCTCGGGCGTGCTCGAGCAGGGAGCGTCCCGTGGGGCATCCCCGGCAGGGAGGGCACATCCCGGCGGGAATCGCCCGTGGGTGCTGCCTGTGCCCCCCACCTGCGCAGAGACCCCGGCATTCCCTGCCGACAGAGTACCGGTGCCCGGGGACCCCAGTTGCCTTGGTTACGGGATCACCGCCGCAGTTTCCATAGGAACGGCTACAGGGAACCGGGAAATTCATGGGGATGACGGAGAGGAGCGAGCGGCGGGGGCGGGGGGGGAGGGACACCGAGGTAACACGGCTGCCGGTGCCCAGACGGTGCCCCTCGCTCCCCATCGGCCCCACAGCAGCCCCCCAAGCTGGTGCTGGTCTGCACTGGGGGTCCCACGGGCCGAGCACCCTGGTACCCATCCACGAATGCCCTGGGGAGGGTGCAAACTGGGGTGTGTGTGTGCAAACCAGTGAGGTGCGTCAGGGGTGAGCTGTGGTATGTGTGAAAGCTGGGGGGCGTGCAGGCTGGACTGGGAGGGCAAATCAGACCAGTGCCCACCTCAAGGGATTCCTTGGCTGCACATGCTGCATCCTCCTCCTCTGCTTCCCCTTGTCCCACTCCTGAGCCAGAGAATGGCACACCCTGGGAAATACCCATGTCTGGGTCCTTTAAACGCTATACCCCAAAAGGCACGGATGCCACTGATGGGGTGACCTGAGATGCCCCCGCTCTCCTGTGCCCTGCCTGGCACTCACCTGCTTTAACATCCCCACCACAGACACCGTGGCCCTTCCTGCCATTACAGGGCCATGGGCAGCCCCTTGGCTCGCTGGGGTGGAGGTGATGGTGGACTAGGCATGGTGGGTAAGGTCTGGGCCCTGCTGCTTGTCCCTAGATGCCAGCGTGCCCAACGTGCAGGTGACAAGGCTGACACTGATGTGCGAGCAGGCGCCAGGGCCCATCACCATGGACCTGACAGGTGAGCCCTGGGGATACCTAGGGGAGGAGGAGGAGGAGGAGGAAGGGGTACTGGGCTGATGGACCCTCTGCCTGTGCAGGAGACCTGGAGGAGCTGAGGGGCCGGGCCTTTGTGCTGAAGGAAGGGGTGGACTACAGGGTGAAGGTGTCCTTCAAGGTGAGGCGAGTGCTTGGGGCCCTGTGACCACTGACTGGGCACGGCCCTGCTGCCCTCACACCACGGGGTCCCTGCCCCAAGGAGCCCTCATTACCCTGGGTCCCTGCCCTCGCATCCTGGATTCCCTGCCCCACGTGGTCCCTGATCTCCACGGATCCCTTTTCCCACATATCCCTGCCCCACAGGGTCCCTCTGGACACCCATGGGTCCCTGCTTGCCCCAGGGTCCCTGCCTTGGGACATCTGCTTCCCATCCTTTACCCCTGGGGTCTGCGCCCCTCTGGGGATCTCTGCCCACCCTGAGTTCCCCAAGGCCTCCTCGGTCCCTGCCTGGGGGTCCTTGCTGTTCCCAACATGACTGCCATCCCAGGGTGCCAGCCTCTCTTGATGGTTCCTGCCACCCCAGAATCCTTGCTTCTCCCCGAGATCCCAGCAATGCTGCCTATCCCAGGGTTTCCTGGAGGTCCCTGCCCTTCCTGAGGAGGGATCCCTGCTGTCTCTGAGTCCCTGCCCCTCTTGGAGTTACCTGACACCCTGGAGTCCCTGCCACATTTGATGCTGCTGAATTCTGACAAGGGGCTGGATCCTGGAAGAGGTGGATGTCAAGATGGGCACCCGAGGCCAGGGATGCCCATGCCATGGGGCAGTCCCCATGTCCCCCCTGCCTTCTGCCCGCAGGTAAACAGGGAGATCGTCTGCGGGCTACGGTGCCTGCACCTCACCTACCGCCGGGGCCGGCCCGGTGAGTGGAGCTGGGGGCTGGGGGGCCGGGGCTGGGGAACCCCCACGCTACCCTGGCCCCACTCACCCGTCCCTCCTCTCCCCTCCTCGCCCAGTGGATCGCGACGTTTTCATGGTGGGCAGCTACGCGCCGCGGGCCGAGGAGTACGAGGTGGTGACGCCGGCGGAGGAGGCGCCGCGGGGATGGCTGGCACGGGGCTCCTACCGCGTCCGCTCCCTCGTCACCGACGACGACAAGACGGAGCACCTCTCCTGGGAGTGGGGCCTCTGCATAAAGAAGGCCTGGGAGGACTGACCCCGCCCCCCGCACCCCGGCTCCCCCCGCCAGCTCGGGGACGCGGTGCCGCCCTCCCGGGGGACCCCTCGCCGGCACCGCCGCGCTTGCCCCAGTCGCGTGAAGGGTTGAGGGGGGTCCCTTAGCGAGCGAGAGCCCGTGGTCGTGGTCTTCGCAACCAAAGTTATTTTTAATTGCTCTTTTTTTTTAAATATCGACGCCCGCCTGGTCCTCACGGTGTGCCCATCGCGGGGGCCGGGGCTGTGACCCTGCCGTGGTGGTGCCGTGCCCGGTACCCGCCCGGTCGCAGGCTGTGCTCTTCCATCGCCATTAAACCCTACAGACTGGTCTCTTACTGGTGTGTCTGTGCCCCCATCGCCTACGCTTGTCCCCCTGCTCCCTGTCCCCCTCGGCCCTGTGCCTGTCCCGCTGGCGGGGCCAGGTCTCCCTGCGGCTGGAAAACAGCCACCTGGTCCCGCTGCCTTATCGGCGGGGCCGGGCAGCCAGTAGCGGAGGGCCACGAGCCCCAGGAGAGCGGCACCACCCGCCCCCAGGTCCCTTATCTTCGTCCTCCTCCCTGGACAACATCTTCAGCGCCGGCACCATGCGCGGCTGCGGGTCCCGGCTGGTTTGGCTGCTGGTGCTGTCGCTGGCCTGGCTGGGCCCGGCTTTGGGGGGTGAGGATAAGGATGAAGAGGTGGTAGAAGAGGAGGAAGAGGAGAAGAAAGAGGATGAAGTGCTCTCAGATGAGATCAAGGAGGAGGACAATGTCCTGGTTCTCCATGAGCACAACTTTGCCCGTGCCCTGAGTGAGCACCAGCTGCTGCTGGTGGAGTTCTGTGAGTGCCCCCGCTGTGGGCAGGGGTGTGGGCAGGGGAAAATGTGGGGTTGGGAATATTGGCAGGGGGGACTGGCTGTGGCTGAGTGTGGGTGGAACAGACACACGGACACAGGTACAGGACGGAGAGTAGGTGGAGCAGGCAGGGACAAGGTTGTGGGTCAGAGGGGCAAGAGCACAGGCCATGTGACAGGGCATGGGATGGGGACAGACACACGGAGCAGGGACACAGGCAGATGCGTGGGGTGAGGGATGTGTAGCATGGGCGTGGGACACACAGCAGGGACACGTGGTGTGGGTATGGGACAGGGGCTCAACCTGGGCCCCAATGGGCTCACACAGCCTTTGGGCTGTCCCCACAACCTGTCCCCATTATCAATGCTGTCCCCTACCCACAGACGCACCGTGGTGTGGGCACTGCCAGCAGCTGGCTCCTGCTTTTGCCCAGGCAGCCACAGAGCTGAGGAACGAGTCCAGCCCTGCCCGGCTGGGCAAGGTGGATGCCACGGCACAGACAGCCCTGGCCAATGAGTTTGGCATCACCTCCTACCCCACGCTCAAGCTCTTCCGTGATGGCAACCGCACCCACCCCCTGGCATACACCGGTAGGGCTGTGGAACCACGCAGTGTCTGTGGCACCCATCGAGGGGGACACTGCCATGGGACTGGGGCCGGTGGCAGGGCCTGATGGTGGGAGGGGTGGCACTGTCCTTGTGGGGGTCAGAAGGTGGTGATGGTGAGAGGGGTGGCAACGTCCTGGTGGTGACAGCGGACAGGTGACAGTGTGGTGATGATGCATGAGGTGGTGATGCTGGGCAGTGCCATGGTGGTGGTGGTGGCAGGTGGCTGAGGTTGGTGGCACAGGGCGGGGTGGCAGCTTGGTGAGGGGTGTCAGGCGACATTGAAGGCCTCGCTCCTTGTGCCAGGCCGCATGGACAGCCAGGGCATCGTGCGCTGGATGCAGCGCCGGGCCGGCCCCAGTGCCACGCTGCTGCAGGACACCGACACCGCCGCCACCTTCGTCAGCTCCCAGGACTTGGTGGTTGTTGGCTTCTTCAAGGTGGGCTGGGGCAGGTTGGGGCTGGACCTTGGCTGTGGCTGTGGCTGTGGCACTGACGGGTGGCTGTGCAGGACCTGAGGGGAGAGGCAGCCCAGGCGTTCTTCGAGGTGGCTGCCGAGATGGCGGACATGACGTTCGGCGTGGCAGAGGCAGCTGAGCTCTTCCAGGCGTATGGGCTGTCAGCTGACACTGTCTGCCTGTTCAAGAAGGTGAGGGGATGGCAGGGGAGTGGTGGGGCCATCCTGTCCTCCCCTCAGCCCTCACAGGCCCCTGCCCTGGCAGTTTGATGAGAGACAAACAAACTTCCCTGTGGACCCGGCACGGGGGCTGGACACGGCTGAGCTCACCCGGCTGCTCCGCATCCACAGCCTGCAGCTGGTGATGGAGTTCACCAATGAGGTACAGCCTGTCCCCAGCCCTGTCACCGTCCTTCAAGGGCCATGGCTGCCCTGCCCTCATCCTCCTCCTCCTCCCCAGACATCCAACCAGATCTTCGGTGCCAAGATCCCCCATCACATGCTGCTCTTCCTCAACAAGTCCTCATCGGAGCAGCTGTCACTGCGGGATGGCTTCAGAGCAGCTGCCGGGGGCTTCCGGGGTGAGGTGAGGTGGCCCCATGGTAGGGACATGGAGGGTGGCTGTGGGACTCTCCAGCCTCAGTGTCCCCCGTTCCCTGCCCAGGTGCTCTTCGTGGTGGTGGATGTGACCGGGCATGGCGCCGACGTCCTGCCCTTCTTCGGCATGACCCCTGCTGATGCCCCTACCCTGCGCCTCGTCAAGATGGAGAACAATCACAAGTACCAGATGGAGCAGGATGACTTCTCGGACTCGGCCATTCGCACCTTCGTCCAGGCGGTGCTGGATGGCAAGGTGAAGGTGAGGGATCCAGCACGGTGCCAGCCAGCACTGATGGATTCTGCCCTGTGCTGAGAGATGGGCTGTTGGCTCAGAAGCCTAATGATGACAGTTGTGCAGTGAACACCAGGGACCTGTTTGCTGATACCTCTGCTGCCTGGCTTGAGGATTCGGGGATTTGTTACGGGCAAGAGGGTGGGAGACTGCTGCTGTGGAGACACACAGAGCTGGGATGGCAGCAGAGGGGAAGATGTCCAAAAGGCAGCACAGGAACCAACCCCTGCCCCAGCCTGCACTGTGCCCAGGGGCCTCTGGCACTGCTCAGCCCAGGCTGTGGCTGTCCTGACTGTCCCCACAGCCTCACCTGCTGAGTGCGGAGCCCCCCGAGGACTGGGACACGCGGCCTGTTAAAGTCCTGGTGGGGAAGACCTTCGAGCAGGTGGCGTTCGATGAGACCAAGAATGTCTTTGTCAAATTCTGTAAGTGCCGGGGCCACCCACGGCCCTCCCTGAGCTCTGCCGTGGGGCTCAGCCCCTCCACGACAGCCCCAGCCCTGTCACGGACCCCTTGGCAATGCGCCCACCCCGCAGACGCGCCCTGGTGCCCCCACTGCCAGGCCATGGCGGCCGCCTGGGAGGAGCTGGCCGAGCGCTACAAGGACCGCGAGGACATCGTCATCGCCGAGATGGACTCCACGGCCAACGAGCTGGAGAACATCACCATCCACGGCTTCCCCACCCTGCACTACTTCCCCGCGGGGCCGGGCAGGAAGGTAGGTGTGGATACCTGTGGGGTCACCAGCACTTGGGGGATGGTGGCACCCTCAGAGCCCTCCCCTCCCATGGCTCCAGATGGTTGAGTATAAGAGCACCCGAGATGTGGAGACCTTCTCCAAGTTCCTGGACAATGGGGGGACACTGCCTGCGGAGCCTCCGGTGAGTGAGGTCAGAGAACAGCCCCCCTGCCCAGGGCAGTCCCCAGCCCCTGCTGGGTGAGGGGATCGATCCTGCAGGATGGGGACAGGCACAGGATCAGGCAGGGAGGGTGTGTCCATCCTTCCCTCACTGCTGCCTTCTCCAGGTGACCCAGACCCCTGGGAACAGCACGGGCAAGGAGGATCCGAGTGTGCCGGGGACAGATGAAGTCCGGGATGAGTTGTGAGCCCTGTCCCACTCAGGCATGTGCTATAAACCACCTGGAAACAATGTGGGCTCTAGTCTGTGCCTGTGTCTCCGTGTGCTGGGAGCACCCGCCTGTCTTGGGGACACAGCAGGGCTGATAATGGGCAGAACCTCTCTGTTCCCCTGGGGAAGCTGTGCCACACCACATCTACAATGGCACGGAGTGGCTGAGGAGCCCAGTGCTCTCCATGCTGGCCCTCATGCTGGACTGGTGGGGTTCAGGTGATGGGGGATCAGCTGGGGTTTCTCTTTCATGACACACCAGACCCAGGGAATCTTCAGGAGCTGCTGTCACAGCCAAGGCAGGCAACATGGGGTTCTACAGGCACACCAGCCTGGCTTGTAGCCTCCGGCAACTTGAGCACTGTCCCCTCTGCTGAGCCATACCTTCAGGGGCAACATGTTGGTCCCCTGGGGCCGGGACCTGCTCCCCTCCAGGGAGCCCAGAGCAGCCCCAGCCCTGCCCTGCATCCAGAGCCTTCACCAGACCTGCCCCATCCTTTGTCCATCCCAGAGGCTGCTGAGGGCCCGGGTCTGCTCCATGGGGAAGGAAAAAAGCAGCAGGCAGTGGGATGTGGGGGTTTTATTTCATTTTATCCAAGTACCTTTGAAAAGATCATTGTACAAGTCAGCACATGAGAATGCAGAGGAAATGCCGGGGCTGCACGGCCGCTGTACATATTTACAGGGACCCCCTGAGAAAAAAGGGGGAGACGGAAATCCCGGGCACGCCAACAACCTCACCAGACACACCACCATCAGAACTTCAAAAAACAGGGAGTAAAACCCCTTGTAACACTGTTCCCGGGCTGAAAAGATCTGCAGATTTTGATGGACTTCACGTAGGGTATTAGGCAGGTCCAGAACGGTGTTTTAAAGGCACTCGGTGACATGTACAACAGGCGGAGCTGATCCCAGCCTGGTGCCACGGGGTCCCGGCAGCTCCACCACTGCTGGGGCTGGGAACGGCACTGAGCAGGGCCCGCACCACCATGGATCCCCTGGGCTTTGGGGCCACCCCCGTTTCTGTGGGTGGGCAAGGGCTCTCTAAAGGAGCTGGCACAGAGCCACGGCCGTGCCGGAGTAGCAGGGCCTGGGCTGGGTGAGGGCAGGATGGGGGGAGCACCGGCACAGCCCCGGCTTCCTTGCGGCCGAGTAAGCCCAGGAGGCTTCCCAGGGCTGCCTGCTGGCCCTACATGAGCCACAAACGGGCACCAGTGACCCCCCTGGTGCAGTGCCCTCCTGCTGCCTCCCGAGACACAGAAGCTGACAAAAGATGCAGGACTCATAAAAAGATGTATTTTGTCTTCAGCTTTAGTGTCTTATCAGTTTTCTCCCCATTATGGCTCTCCTAAAGAGTGCCCTGCCCAAAGCCAGAGCTTGGCCCAGGGGTCTGGGCATGTCTGCACCAGGCACACAGGTGCCAGCCCTCTGCAGAACTGCAGCACCCTCCTGGGAAGCAATCCCTTCTCCACGGGGACACAGGGGACACACAGGAGTGTGAAGGCTGTGGGCTGCCAGCACCCAGCCTGCCACCCTGGCTCCGAGCTGGTCCTCGCTCTGCAGGAAGCCCCCAGTCCTGACGGGCACTGACCATTCTATCCCTCGGGGATTTACTCGGTTGCAAGGAAGCTCAGGAGGAGAAAAAAAGACCCATCCTACCATGTCCAGCAGCTGAGCCTGCCAAGGAGGCCACAGACAACTCCTTCCAAATGGCTCAGTGATCTTCACAGCCCCTTTGGAGCGGGGCTGCCCCTTCCACGCTGGTGGGGTGAGGGCAGCTCTGCCCCATGGCGCTCCAGAGCCATCCATGCCGGGAAAATGGGGCAGGGTGCCGGGAAAGCACGAAGCAGCTGGAGTCTGATGGATGGCTGTACACTTTGGGTGAGTTCTGCAGTACCTGTATGTTTTACATTTACATAAGAGCACTGTGACATTGGAAATATTTTCCTTTTATTACAATATATCAAAAATATGCAGCTTTAGTAAACAAGGTCATATTACACTTTCTAATGCACTGTACAATGCTACATTACACTTATATTCGGTATGGAGAGGGAGCCCAGGCTCCCACTGGCAGGTTTGTGGGGTGAAAGGGCATCCACCAGCATCCTGGAGCTTGCCCAGATCCGTGCTGGAAAGCAGAGCTGCCGCCCTCCGCCCTGGGCTCGCCTGGTGCCTGTGGCAGCAGCACCGCCAGCGTCTGCCCCAGGCCTTCTCCTCCGGTCCCAGAGTCCTTCACAGTCCTGTCCTCACTGCCCTGGAGCCTAATCAATCTTCTCCACCTTCCCGATGATCTTCTCTTCGAAGATGGGCAGGATGGTGTCATCCTCCCGCACCTCCTCGAAGACCACACCACAGTCAAACTCGTCGCTCACTTTCTTAAAGTAATACCTGAAAAAACCAGAAATGTGGAGGGAGGAGAGGGAAAAGAAAGCACGTGAATGGTCATAGGGCACCATGATCCCCAAACCTGGGTACAGCCTGGCTCTGAGCTCGTGCAGCACAGGAAGCTGCTCCCCCAGACACGGAGGGAACTGAGGCCACACTCCTGCCCCTGCCCTCAACAGTGATCAAAAAAGGTGGTCAGGATCCATGTTAGCACGGTCAGGAGCTCCAGCCCTGAATCCAAGCCCATTCACAGCTCTCCCAAAAGCAGTGGCTGAGGCACCTGTGTTGGTGGAGCATTTCTAGGCAGGCTTTCCCATGGCAGTTCCTACTTGGAAGTGGGAACTTGGAGAGCTCCATGCCCCATGCCTGGCTGCTTTGGGACTCTGTAGCACCCAACCACCCTGTCCTTACCAAAGGGAACTTTGAAAGGAGCCAAAACAGCTCTGAATTCAGAGGGTCCCCACAGCATCACAGAGCACTGACTGATGCTGCTCCACACCTGCCAGGCAGCTCAGCAGTTGCTGGTGGAGGTGCAAACCATGATGCTGGACACTTCTGCTACAAAACCCGACCTGCCTCACCCCTGCTAACCTGCCTCTTCACCAGCCAAGGCGCCCTGGCCGTGCTGCCACACCCCCACCACAGCATGCCCTGGGGAAGCCCTCCTGACCTACGTCCACCAACCTTCCCCTTTGTGGGGGCAACGCAGCCGTGTCCTGCCAGTGGCATCTGCCGAGGGTCACCACCAGCTGCTGGCAGCTTCCCACAGGCGGGGAGCAGCCCTTACCTGTAGTTCCCTTTCTTGGTCAGCAGCTCCTTGAACTGTCCCAGCGTGACCACGCGGCCCTTGACGAGGGTGCGGTAGGGGATGGGCTCCCCGCAGAAGTAGTAAGCGACCACGATGTTCTCGCAGGGCTGGGATGCGCCACTGCCCGGCCTCTTCTGGGGCTTCAACCTGCTGGGCAGAGACACAAGGGACCTGCTCAGTGCCAGCCCAAGGGGCTCAGAACCATCGTGCTGGGTACCTGGCAGGGCTCGGGGCTGCCGGGTGAGAGGAGCGGGTCAGGTCCCTCCGGATGGGCTGGCGGAAATGCAGCGCGGTCCCTCAGCATCACCTGCTCCCACCAGCAGCTCTCCTGGCACGCAGACACACGCTGGGACTGGCCAAGGAGCACTTGCAAAGGCTCAACGAGGCCAGGACGCAGCTACAAGGAGAGTGCAAGCTCTAACTCAGTCCCCTTGTGCTGTCTCCAGGCTTTGAGAGGGCACGGCCCCCCTCAGAGCATGGTTTGGGAGTCACTGGCAGAGCACCCCAGGCCACGGCAGCAGACTCAGGTCACCATCATCACCATCACCATCTCACCGTGCTCCTGGCACACACCAGCACACAGGGCTGGAGCACCATCTCACAGGGCACGATCATGCAGACGCTGCTCAGACTGCTTGGGATTATTGCCACCATGGCCAGAACAGCCCAGCATGGCTTTCCACTGGCCCATATCTGCAGGAGGCAGGATGTTCCTGCACCCACAGCTCCCCTGGGCACCTCTCCTGCGTACATGGAGGTCTGAGGGGATGGAGCTCTCAGCACAGCATGTTTTGGAGGCTCTGCTGCCTGTCCTGCCCATGCAGGGTGCCAAGGCAGCTGCCACCCCCAAAACCTCAGTGACTTTACACCTCCTGTGTTTTCCCAGCTCTCAGAATGTTGGTCTGGTCTTTGCTTCCAGCCCACACACTGGGTTCAGCTATGTGGTGCCATCATTAGACTGAAACTGTCAGCCCAGCCGTCACCCCATTTTCAGAGGCAGACAAAAGCAACAATAATTCAGCTCAGGGTACTTTGCCTTTCTGCAGAGCCTTTCATCTGGGGTGCTGAAAATGCTGCACAAACATTGTAGCAGCCTACACAAATGGGTACCTTGGCATGCGTGGTCTGAGCCAGAGGCAGCCTTCCCTTTCAAAGTCACATAAAACACATTTGGCAGCTTTAAAAAAAATATTTAAAAAGTGCACTGGATAAAAAAAGATTATTTTGTATTAACATGACTGGAAAGTTGCTGTAAAAACCCTAGAATATGCCAAGCACATGAGGTAATCGCAGTTTTGGAAATGACTCTGACCTTAACCTTTAAACAGTGGCTGGCGGGCAGAGCACCTTTTCATGGTGTGCCCACATAAACACCGGCACTGCAAACCAACACCAGACACAGCCTTTCCACCTCTTCCTACAGGCATGAGAGGTCTAAAGTTCAACTGAACGATCTTCCGGGTGCCTGCTCTGCCTGGGAGACCTTTGGAGAAGAATTCTGAGAAGCAAGGGTCTGCTCCTGGTGCCAGCAGAGCCCTCGGAGCCTCTCCCATCACTGTATCAAAATACAGGATGCCCTTTAGCTAGAAAAACATTAAGGAATTGAGTCATCCTTGGAAAAAAAAATATGAGGCATTTAAAGGAAAAATGGGTCATAAATTCAGGCAAATTCTGTGAGTCCTGTGAGCCAGAAGTTAATTGAAGGGGTTTGGAAAACCTCAAAGTCCCTCAGCTTCTCTTAATCCTGCTAGAGACAAGTCATGACTAAGAGAGGGCTGCTGTGTGCCTGGGGACCTGGGGACATGGTGATGAGCCTGGCACAGGAGCAGAGCTGGCTCCTCAGAGCTGCTGTTCTCCTTCGCCTGGGGAGATGGACA
The DNA here is from genome assembly GCA_013398015.1 of Oreocharis arfaki. Lineage (NCBI taxonomy): Eukaryota > Metazoa > Chordata > Aves > Passeriformes > Paramythiidae > Oreocharis > Oreocharis arfaki. The sequence continues at coordinate 66,984 of VZRR01014370.1, read as the reverse complement.
GGACAGGACATCCCTGAGCTCTGCTGTGGCAGAAGCAAAAGGGGGACTATGCCAGTGGCTGGGAGTGTCCTTCCTCCTGCTGTGCATTTCACACCTGAAAGGCCATTCCTGAATGTGCTCAGCCTGGCTCCAGTGAGATGTGCCCTGAAAATGACGCCTGAAGTGATGCCCAAAAGTGATCTTGACAGGCAGAGAGCGCAGACTGACTGGCCTTTAGTTCCCTAAGCCTTCGTTTTTTTCCTTTTTGAAAATGGGGGCTATGCTTTCCCTTTTCCAGTCAGTGGGAACTTGTCCAGACTGCCACGACTTCTCAAATATGATGGATGGTGGCTGAGACACTTCATCCACCAGGGCCCTCAGGCCCTGTGGATGGATTTAATTAGGTCCCATGGACTTGTGCACCTTCAGGTTCTTTAGATGGTCTCAGACCTCATATCCTCCTACTGTAGGTGGCTCTTTTTTCTCCCAGTCCTTGCCTTTGTCTGTGACTCAGGAGCTGTGGTTGGAGCACTCAGTGGTGAAGACCAAAGTAAAAAAGCCATTGAGTACCTCAGTCTTTTGCATGCCCCAGGTAACCAGCTCTCCCTTTTCCTCCCAGACAGGGCTCCCATTTTCCCCAGTCTTCCTTTTATCACCAATGTACCAAGAGAAGCTTTTCCTGTAGCTTTAATTCTATCAGCAGAACGCACACACACCCCAAACTGCAGCCACAGACCTCGAGCAGGCTAAAGCAGAGCTGATGAATATGGAATCACTGAAAATGTAATTTTCCAAGAGCTCCTCTCAGGAGAATGAAGCAACACAACTGTCTGCACTTTCGTCACTGCCAAGAGATCTCCTGAGACCTCGGCTTGCACATAAAGGCCACCAGACCGACTCTGAGCCCTGCCTCATTAAATCTTTCACCTGCACCCATCTCCTGGGTGTCAGTGTGACCCAGAAATACCACCAGGCACCACGCCCTGCCCCTTCTGAGATCATCTCCCATTGCTGTGCTTGTCACAAGCATAAAACATCATCCAGCAGGGAAACAGCAGCACTCATCCCACTCACTGCATGTGCATCCCACTCCTGACTCCTCAGCTGTGCATCCCACCAGTGCTGTGACAGGGAACCCAAGTCTGGCTTGCAGCACCAGTCCAACCTTGCTGTGATGCAGGTGTCCACCTTGCTCCAACTCAACTCTAGGGCTGGAGAGCTTTGGAAAGCCCAAAATGCACCCAGCAGATGTCACCTCAGTGGGTATCCCAGCCACCAGCTCTGCTCCTCTTCCAAGCTTGGCCCAACACAATTAATTCCAAACTGAGATCATGCTAAATGTTCTCCCTGCTTGCAAAAAATCCTTTCTCTGAGGAGCTGGTATTAATTACTTCAGCTGTGGAGTGTGAGACTGAGCTACAGGAAACTGCTCAAAACCTGTTTGTCCATGGAAGAACCTGATGGTAACTGCGACACCAATGCTGGGCACTGGTGTGCTGCTGGATCTGTAGGTCCTTAGTACTGGATGGTCAATCCTGCATTGCTTGCCAGCAGCAAGCAGGTCGCTATCTCAGAGATCAGGGTCATTCTAAACGCTGTGAAATAGGGAGAGAAATGCTTTTTCTGGAAGAATATTTACAATTCCCAGTACAGCCACTGCAAGTGCCTCATTGATTTACAGTGGGGCAGTGCTGGGGTGGGAGCAGGGCTGTTGGCAGTGGGCAGTTTGGTGGGGAAGGCCACTGCTGGGAGGGCTGTGCCAGAGGAGGGGTGGCTGGAGAGCCACATAATTGTGCTGGCAAGGCCAGTCTGGCTGTAGAAAGCTGGCACAGTGTGCTCTCCACTCACAGCCAGCTCAACTGGAGCCTCAAGGACAGCTCCAGGCTCACCTCCACCTCCCTGCTTCCCCAAGGCTATTGACAAACCTGGGACACTGGCTCCAATTTCCCAGAGCTCTTCAAAGCTCCTGAGTGAAATAAATGGTGTTTTCATGGGAGCTCCGCTCTCAGTTTCAACTTTGTTCTCAGTGAGCTGTGGGATCTATTTCCAGGCAGGCTCCCGGGCTAACCTGAGCAGGAGCTCTCTAAAAAGCTGCCAGCTCAGGAGCTCTTCAGCTGGAGCACCCAACCCTACCAAAATCCTGCAGAGATTTCACCATCCAGAAATCTTTGGCTCCCTGGGGACCAGAGCATCCATTTTTGCCTGCTACTGGACACAGACACATCTACTTTTCACAAGCAGTTCCCCACTGGTGAATGTCTCTCTGGTTTTCCAGGCATGGGGCAGGGCTGGGGGATCCCTGCATCACTGGGAGAAGAGCCAGACCTCATGGAGAGGCAGTGGAAGCAGAGCAGCCCAGCACTGGGACTGCTCAGCCCATCCTGCTGCTGGCATGCCTGGCATTTACCACATACCATGGGCTTCCCCCGTAAGCCACTCTTTAAACACAGGCCAAATTACTGTCAGAATATCAATTGCATAGCCCAGGCTGCTGTTTCCAAAGTGTGTACAGACATTTCTGGGGAAGGTGCATGAGTTTAGTACAACTATAAATGACTCTGCTAATAAACCCTATCCAATTACACATGCTGAAAGGTAGATCACATAAACTTGGCTTAACCTGGCTTGGGAAAGACCTCTAATTACCTGGCTTTCAATCAATGCTCTGACACAAATACACAGAATTCTGCTATGTGGTCACTGCAAGCAAAAATAACTGGAGCCTGTCAATTAAGAGCTTCTTTTAAAAATTACATCTGTGTTTCTATGAGTCAGGCAGCAAAGTTTCAAGTTTTCAGAGGACAGCTGTAGAGCTGTGAAAGGTTTTTAATGGACAAAGTGCTTTTAGCTGTTAGCAGTAATTATCTAGCACTTCCAAAACGCTTTTCACCAGAGAGCTCCATGTGCCTTGCAAATGATGTCCCCTGAAAGATAACACAGAGCAGGAAAATGAGCTCTGCAACAGCCACTAAGCTGAGTCACAGAAAGATGCAGTGACTTGGAGATGGCCACGCAGAGTCAGAGCTGCACTTGTGCACCTCCAGCACAGAGCTCCCATCCAGAGGCCACCAGTGGCCTTTGCTGGAAGCTTGTGTGAGATGGAGATAAAGAGCAAAGACAGATTTGTCTTCTGCACTTAATTCTGCTGCATCCCGATGCATTCTGCTCCTGCACCAAGCTCTGAAGTCATTGTGTGACTGTGAACGAGCGGAGAGCCAGCGAGTACCAGGGGAGAGAGCTCTCCCAGCCCTGCCCCTTCTAGACATGCTCCCTCTGCCCAGCCCCTTCCCACCCTGCCAGGAGCATTTCTGGCCTCTCCACCCACAGATCACAAGCCCAGGGCCTCATGTCAGAGGGACTGAAGCAGATTTCTCTGACCTCTCTGCATGCTGGAGACCAGAGCAGAGGACAGAGACATCCCTCAGAGCAGTCTCTCCCAGCCCTCCCACACACAGTCAGACTTTATCATCATACCTTTGCTTAAGGGGAAGCTTTCCAGCCCTTTTTTCCTCTTCTTCCAACCTCCTGCGAGCTTCCTCCAGCTGGGTCAGAGGGTTGGGGGCTGGGTTGGGTGGCATGGTAGGATCTTGAATGAAGGGGTGAGAAGGCTGGACGACGTTTCGGAGCTGGGCGCTGACCCACGGGTGCACCGTAACAGGTCGCTCGATGGAGAGGGACCGGACCATGTCGTGGGACTGCTGCTTCTTAGCACCTGAAGAGCTACACACAAACACAAAGGTTTTACATGGACCACTGAGATGCTCTGCACAGGCACACAGTCATTCCCAGATGGACCAGCTGCTGGACACAGGCACCACTGGGAAGCTCCTCACAGCATGGATTTCAAGGGAGAGTGGTGCAACACCAAAATCTAAAGTAGATTTTGAGCAAGTCCTGAGACATCAGGGTGAGCAGCCCAACCCTGAAACAAACCACACAGATCAGCGTGAGGGCTCCCATCAATCCCATACACAAAAATAAACTCTGGGAAAGGCAGCTCCATCTCCTGTGGCATTCTCTCACAGGATGCCCTCCCCTGCCTACCACGTGCCACGTTTATCCACCTTGGAACCAAAGCAGCAATTTCTAAGATTCCCCTGGGGCTGCAACCTCCTGCCATGGCCACAAGTTATCCTTCAGAAGCAACAGCCCTCACAGCCCCCGAGTAATCCTCAGTCTCCTAAGGGTCTAAACCCTTGTGTGGTGGATTCTTGCCTTCCCAAGACGTCCAAGAGGAAGGCAGCCTGCTGACACAACTCCCTTGTGCAGGGGATGCAATACAAGAGTGTGGTTATCCCTCGCTCTGCCAGCCCTTACCCATGGTTTGTTTTCTTATGCCTGCTGATCTCCTTCTCTCCTTCTATGATCCACTGAAGGATCTTCTGGTTTTTCTCCACGTCTTCAGGAGATCCTGGCATCTCATAGTTGGCACCATCACTTTTCCCTGAATCGGTCTTCTTAACATTCCTTTTTGAGAGCAGACTTGCTTTCCCACTGCAAGAACAAAGCTTGGGACATTAGTGCTTTGCTTATGCCAACCACCAGAGGGGCAGAGGATGGACACATCTATCTTCAGACACGGACACATCTATCTCCAGACATCTTCCACAGCTCCTTGCTCTACCAAAGCTCAAACCAACAGTGCCACAGTTCAGGCTAAGAGTAAGACTGCTATCTGGGCATAGCAGCTTCTCTGTCCAACAACCTGTGGGGAAAGGGAGCTTCTCCTCTGGCCAAATGAGCCACAGCAAGATCTCCTGCCACGAGAAGGGTTGTGTTAAATCCTCAGCTCTTTGCTCAGAGCAGGAGGTTATCCATTGGCTGCGTCTCCATGCCTGACCACTGCTTGAAACCCAGGTCCTTCCTATCACCCCCAGACTCACTGATACCCCAAACTCTGACTTGCCATGCCCAGCGTTTGCTTCTTTATCCTGATTTGAACGAGGCTTCACATCATGGTGGAAGATCACATCCTAGCAGGGTGAGCTGCCTCCCATGGGGAAGCCCAGCCACCCCAACCACAGTAGCCAGAGGGATGCCAGGCAGTAGCCAACACTCTGGCTACACCTGTGGCTGCAGCAAAGGCTCCTGCAGGAACGCCATGGCCCACACGGTCATGTGCCCAGCCAAGCAGCCCCATGCTCAGGAGGCCATGCATAATTCCCCTGTGCTGGCCTGTCATTCTGTGAGACTCCCACTGTCCTAATCATCCACCTGCTTTACTCCACAGGACCTTGCTCCTGCCTGTTCATTAACACACACAGGAAAAACAACCTGAAAAACACAGAGGAGCAACAGTCCCTTGGATAGCTTTGCTGATTTTTTCTGGAGAAAGCCTGGAGAGGCATTGCTGCAGATCTACAAAGGTAGGGAAAGCTGACAACTTCTTCTCTGCTTCTCCCAACATGAGGACTACTGGGTATCAAATGCAACTCTGCACCAGCAGGTTCAGTGCAAACAAGAAAAAAAAAAGCTGTTTTCTGCAGGTTGTCATTGACCCACAGACAGAGTCATGGGGGGCTGGGGGAGCAGCACACCAGCTGGGTTCAACAAAGAGTCAGAGAAGCCACCACAAAAGACTGCTGGCTGCCTAACAAGACCATTTGGACGCAAACCCTTGTCTTGTGAAGCTTCTAGTTCAGGGACTGGGAGTTTGTGCCAGAGGAAGAACAGCTCTGAGTATGTCCTTTAAAAAAATCTCATTAAATATATGCTGTAGCTGCTGCTAGAAGGAAGTCTTGTGTCTAAATGGGGCTTTGGGTTGGCCCAGCACGGCCATGCTCATCTCTGTTAAAGCAAAATCCTTTCCCCACAGAAACATGGTGGATTTCAGTGCCTCTCCCTCCTGAAGAGCAGTTTGCTTCGGCTGCTTCTGCACTTTGCCTCCCTCCTGCCACCCCAGAGAGCTGATCCTGCCTGCTGCAGACCCAGACAGCCTGCCTCCACCAACTGTCCCACCCTGGCACACTGCGAAGCAACGCCCCAAAGACTCAGCCCTGGGGAGCCAGACACACTCAGGGTGAGCACAGCTCTCCCCTGTGGCTGCTCCATCCCCATCCCTCACTGTGGTCAGCCCTGAGCTGCACTCCTGCCTTTGCAGCTGCCCAGTAACAGGACCAGCAAAACCTGGCACAGAAAAGGAGCTCCCCCCTCTCCCTGCAGCATGGACGGGATGGAGGAATTCAAATGGCCAAGGAAGGATAGACAACAGCCTGTAATGCAGCAAATACAAGGTGGCTTTTCTGGGCAGAGGGTTCCCTACCCTGGAGAACATCCCCTTGGGACTGGCTGCAAGGGCAGCACTGCAGTGTCCACTGCTTTCTTAGGAAGAGAAAGGAGCACTTCCAGTGAATGGGTTCAGCCTTGTGACAAATACGGTGGGGGTTTTTTTTGTCCTCTTATAAACACCTTAAGAGACCTGTTCCTATTACCCAGACCTTGAGACACAGCCCCAACATCCAGCTCCTGGTGCATGGAGTAGACCAGCACCTGCAATTTCTAAGCAGGCTTTAAGGAGCAGAAAACCTACTTTATATCCAAGGCCAATAAAAGTCCTGGTTAGGGGTGTTTTTCAGCACTAGATCACAGAGATAAAAAGGCCTCTATAAGGGTTATCAGGGCATATCCATTTCTGAAGGGGAAGAGCCATCAAACCACGTCCCAGCATAAACTCTCACAAGAAAAGGTTCAACCACTCTTTCCCTGACATGCTACAGCCTGTTTATGGAAGAACTTCCTAGAGAAGCCATGGCTTTGGGAATCCCATTGGGTGTTCCTTGACTCACCTGTAGCCTAAAGAGTCCATGGGGACTGGGGCCATGCCCAAGTTTTCACTGTAGTTTCGTGACTTTGTTGCATAGTTATGTGAATCTACATTCCAGGCAAAGCTGTTCTGCACTCGCTGCGTGGCCTCAGCCTCGATCTGCTCTTTTGGTTTCATCATGCTGTGGTGATGGATGTGGTGGTAGACATGTTTATGGTGGTATAAGTTAGCTGCATCCAGTTTTATTCCTGATTTTGTTGCGTGCTTGCCGTGCCCTGGAGGAATTGTTCCTAGTGTCCCTGACAGCTTTCCTAAGTGGCCACTTTCCGGGGACCGTGGCTTAGGAGAGTGACGGCCAGGTCCTGGAGATTGGCAGCCTGGAGTTTTCATCACACGCTGCACGTGTTCATCCAGGATGCTTTCGGGGTTTTCTTCATGGGCATCTCTCATCTGCATCCCAGCACAGCCCATCTCAGCATAACGAGGAGCAAAGTGATGGAAGGCTTGGGCGGAAGGCATCTTGTGGCTCATGACCGAGGGACCAGAAGAGATATCTGCATCCTCACCTTCTTCTTCCTGCAAGAAACACAGGGACAATCAGAGAATGACAGCGGAGTGGTGGAAGGGGTCCCTAGTCCCACCCTGTGCTTGCAGAGGACTGCTGCTAACCCTTAGGTCAGGCCTGGTTTAGCCCAGTCAGATCCTGAAAACCTTTAAGATGCTGGAGATCCACCAACCCTCTGGAGAGCTGTCCCAGACTGACAGGAAATTCCTAATGCTCAAGCCAAGCCTGTGCAGCCTGGGTGCCACCGAGCAGAGCAGCTCAGGTCTCTGTATCTGCTTTTTGAGCCACCATTAGCAACGTTCTCCACACACCACCCAAGGAGCTCTGCCAAGCAGCCCACACATCACAACCAGGCTTATAAACATAGCTGACGACTCAACTGGAGCAGGCAGAGCCTTACTCCAGGTCCCTTGAAGGTTGTTCTGCAACAACCAGCAGCAAAAGCAAAACTTATCACAGTGTACCTTCAGCTTCCTATGTGCCTTTGGTAAGGCACTGCTTCAAAGCCCATCAGATAAAGCCCAGAGCTACAGGATATGCAGCAAATCACTTCTGACTCAGGTGAGACCAGGGGGCTTTTCTCACCTAAATGACTATTTCATAAGGTAAAGCCAAGAGAAGGCTTGCAACAGGAGGGAGCAAGTGAAGGTCGACAGCTGCATGAATGGTTTTGGAAATCAAACATTGATTTCTCCCGGGCATGCTAAGGCTGGAGTGAAACACTTTGTGCAGATAAAGAAACGGGTCGGAACTAACTGCTTGTTCTTGCAGCTCACACTGGTCTAGGACACGCTGTTAGTGACTCTTAATTCCTTGCCAGGAAGAATTAAACTCCTCCATGCTGACAGGCACAGTTTTGATGCTGATGAACTACTTTACGCTCCAACATAAACTCAGATATTTATGAAGCTTCTTTATTGGAAGTCAAGATTCCTATTTGTTTTAATTACATAAGCAGGATTCCAGTGAGTCCTTTAATCCTACTCTTTTCCTCCTTTGGCACAGTAAAGAAATCAGTTGCAGCACAGGGTATCTTTGCCCTGCCAGATAAATGCATCTCCTGGAAAACACTGCCTCCCATCAGCTTTGCCTGTCAGATGCCATCATTCATCACTTGCTAACCAGCTTCAAAGTTTCAGCTGCCAACCACAGAGCAAGAAAGCAAATAACAGACTTCTTCCCAGTGTCACACCTATGGGTTCAGGCCTGAAGTAGGGACAATGCCAGGCTTTCAAAGTGCCAAAGGCGTAAGTGCTGCAACCCTAGGGGTGTGACATGATGCTGATGTCTGGAGGGGACACAGCACTTTCTAAGAGATCACTTTGAAGAGCTTCAGAGGCACCTTTCATCTACAGCCACATGCCACAGCTCGCCAGCCACCAGTGCTGGGCACTGAACTCAGGGACAAGGAATGGTGAGGGATATGCTGACTATGTCCCTGCCACTGAGGAGAGCATTTATCGGCAGTTTGTGATACCCAATGATACCCTCAGCATTTCGGACGCTTTTGGAGCTGGTCCCTCGCAGGTTTAAACACCAGCTGATGTGCAGGGCAGGATCTGACCCTGGCACAGATCCCTGAGGAATGGCAGCATGCCCTTCCTGCTCAGCCCAGAGCTCTGGCAGTGCTGTTACACCTGAGCAGAGTGGACCGAGAGTGAGAACCCAGGGTGGTCCACCCAAATGGGTGACTGGGATTTGGGAACTCCTCTGGCTGCCTAGAACTCCATTTTACAGGTAATGTAGACTTTTGCTTCAAGACTGAGATCATGATAGGCTCAGCTCATGTTGGCTCAGCTCATCTGTGTCACTGAGCAGATCTGGACCCCAAACAGGACCACAGGCAGGAGCAGTGGCTGCTGGGGTGGGTCCATAGGGACCTGCCTTACCACCCCCAGCACTGGCCTGAGCCTCACATCAGGTAGGAACACCCCAACAGTGAGACAACAGCAATGAATGAAGGAATTGGGGTGCTTATCCCAAGCTGTTGTCTCTCCTTGAGCAGGACAAAGGTTTGAGTCAAGGTTGCAGGAACCAATTCTGCTGAATCTTTTCACTGTGCTCAGTCTGCAGTGAAAAAAACAACATGGTGTGGGCTCTGGAGTCGTGTTTTGGGACCTCGCTGTGGTGAGCTGGGCAAGGCCTGGCAATGAGCTGGGCATGGCCTGGAAACGAGCTAGGCAAGGCCTGGAAACGTGCCTGGTGGAGATCTGGGCATAGCTTGGCAGTGAGATGGGCAAAGTTTGGCAGTGAGCAGGCCAAGGCCTGGCAAGAAGCTGGGAAAAGTTTGGCAGGGAGCTGGGCCCAGCCAGGCAGGGATGTTGGCACAGCCTGGCAGTGATCTGGGCGGGCAGGTGACACTCTGGGCTGGCAGGGAGCTCCGGTGCCATCACCACTAGATGGTGCTTTGTTGACATAATATGGTCAGAAAGCTCTTCCACCAGCTCCCACAGGCAGCAGCAGTCAGAGATGCAGCTCCAACTTTGCTGACTGTTTGCTGAGCTATTTTTACTCTCCAGCAAGGCTGGGGGTGCCCTTCCCTTTGAATTAGGAGCTGAGAGCTGCACTGATGAGCCACAGACAGGCGATACCTTGCTGCAAACCTCCTCCTCTGCCTTGCCCCAGACCCACCCATCACGCTGCTGCTGGTTAGGAAGGGAAAACAGCCCTGCTAAGCACAAGTGCCTCTTCGATCATCATGCAAATGATTTGCCTCTCTAGTCAGGCAATGTTTCATATTCAAATAGTGAGAATCTCAGCAGTGGCTTTGCTTCTCCCTGGCTTATTTTCCATTTGCTCAGTTCAGACAGAGTGATCTGTATGATCCAATACTGATCTCTGCGACGTGATACTGCAGATTCCGTGTGTAGACGCGAGGCTGAAGTGTCTCTAAAACTAATATGGGAACATGCACATCCTCTAATTCTCTGCCACGTTTCTCAGAATAATTAATGAATTCAGCATTTGCTTTTTTGTAAAGCAGAAACCTGATGGTCTTTTCAGTAAAAGGCATTTGGCTTCAAATCAGATGCCACCTCTCAATGCTACTGCATGATATGGCTTTGAAAGGGAACCTGCAGGCTGCTCGGTAGGGGGAGAAAAATTCTTTTCCCCTAGCTTTTGCAAAATATTTCCAGCTTCTCTGTTAGGCTGGTGTCCAGCACCGTGACAGGCTGGTAACTGCCCAGTGTGACTAAAATGCTCCTGGTTTTCCCTCTGCTGCTGTGCAGTGAGCCATGCAGACTTGGGAAGAGGTTACCCTGCAGTCCTGGTGGTCAGGTCACAAAAGAAAGCCCTGTGATCTATCAGGATTCCAGCTCTCCCTCTTGCTGATACCAGCAGCTCCTGCACCTTAAGTGCTGACCTAAAAAAGCTACAATTGCTTACTCTGAGTTTTTCCTGAATGGCTAATGCCAGATGCCAGCCACTCAATGAAATACATTCTGGAGACAGCAAAGAGGTTTAATATACAGCATTAGTGGGAGTCCTGGGCTTAAAAATAGATTAAGTCACACAAAAATGTGTTTAAACAGACTTAAATATATTCTCTGGCACACGGGTATTTGCTGATTTTATGGTATTGCTACTGGCAGCTTCTTCAAGGAGGCAGAGGGCTGGGATAATGTAATTTGGTACAGGTGGGGGCTGCAACAGAGCCACAGGAGGACGAGGAGGAAGGAGAGTGTTCTAGGAGTGTGTTAGCAGAAGATGCTGCTGATTACACTGTCTTTGTCTAGAAAGCAATAGTCACCAAACAGGAGAACAGTGCAATTCCAGAAGAACAGGAATCTAATCCCAAAATAGCACCTGGCTGGCCTTTTCTGCCTGGATGCAGAGACGTAGAGGAGTTTGCTGGAAAACACCTGGAGCTGGAGGAGACCTTACAGATCCTTCTGCCTTCCTCAGTTCTCTGCATTTGAAATGCAGATGCATTTTAAAGCCAACACTACAACCTACAGCTTTTTCCTGTTTAAAGAGCTACCAGATAAGCATTTTAAAATACTCTGTTGGAGCTGAAGGTTCTTTCCTGGAGCCCCAGAAGCTCAACTTCCCTGAAAGCACAGAGGCAGCTGAGCAAGGCACCAACACCTTTGCTTTAAGGGAGGGCTGCAGGTTGCACAGCCCAGAGCCTTCACCTCAGGGCTATGGCAGCTAATAGTGCAGAACCCCAAAACTTTGGCACACAGGACTGTAGCTACAGTGACCAAGCGATGTTCAGTAACACCATGGTGTCCTCTGGGATCTCTCCTCTATCCCCACCACAAGATGTGCAGGTACTCATGAGATGCAGTGTCTCAGAAGAAAAGCTATGGTGTGAATACTGCTGAACAGGGGTCTCACACGGGTAATACCAGATGGCCAGGACCTCACTCTCTCCCTCTTGGAGCTTGTTGTGGAGCTAAAGGCCTTGCACATTTCCCATGGTTCATCTAACAAATCCTCAGGCTCTGAGGGGCTCCAGCAGTAGCAGGGCTCCCAGCACTCAATGCCACTGGCTAGGTATCCCGGTGAAGCCAGTGTGTTTATCTGACCAGGAGAGGGTTTTTCAATGCCACACCTGACCACTTCCAAAAATTTCTAGGGTGTGCTAGGCACTGATGGGCAGGACCCTTTTGGTTGTGGTAGAAACAGCCTGATGGCAGACACAAACACCCCCAAGCACACCACCTGCCATCTGGTTACCATTTGTGGGGGAAATAGGGATCACACAAAACCTCCTGTGGGAAGGTGTACCCCTCTTACACAGTCCCTAGCGATTGCTCACAAACTCAGGAGAGCCAGGGTGCCAAAGGAGGTGATGGAGAGCATCCACAGCCCCTGAGTGATGGCAGAAGTGGGTACTGCTGTGCCATGGCTGGTATCTTACACAGAGAGGGAGCACAGGAGCTTACAGAGCCCGGCACGGATGGGGGAACAGCATCCTGGAAGCTCCGGGCACTACATGAGCCTCCAGGAGCCCTGTGCCAGTGATGACCACGGCAGTGGAGCATGGAACTGGCCACCCCAGCTGCTTCCACAGCAGCTGAAAGCTCCCCGTGGTACAGGGTAAGCAGAGCCCCAGGCTGGCAAAGGAGATAAGAAGGTCACTAACCGCTCGAACGCGTTTAAGGCGCTCCTCTAACTTCTCCTCTGCTTCACGTTCCTTCTGTACTTCCTCCAAACGGTTGATCAGCTCTGCAGCAAACTTCTCTGGTTCCACATGGATATCCTTTGGCATTCGGTAGGTACGCTGCAGGGAGAACACAGCACGGCTTAGCAAAGGAGGCATGAAAAATCCCACGTTTCTTTGGGAGCCTTTGATAACTGGAAATGCCAGTCGTTCCGGTGGGAGCTGGGGGAGGACAGGCTGGCAGGCACTCAGGTGCAGCCCAGGACCTGGGGGCTGGAAGCTGAGCCACCACCTCCACTAGTTCCTCAGCTGGCACCAGCTCCACACACCACCCCATCTAAGGGAAAGGTTTTCTGGAGCTGCAATTCAAAAAGCTTTTTTGGCATCAGATTCCACTCAGGGATGGAAGTGCTTGCTTTTCTCCCAACGGACACATGGTCAACAGGCATATCCTGGTCTCAAAGGGTGGCAAAAGGATGTACAGACCTTTCAACCTCTCGACCCCCCTGTTTATAGCAGTTATGCTTTCAGTTTGGTAGAAGGGAGGACTCTGGTGCACACTCAGATTATCCCAGGAGGATCAGGGCATGCCAGTCAATCTCTGCAGATCTAGCCCAGAGCCACAAAGGTCCCAATTCCCACAAAGCATCCTCTCTTGCTGGAGGATCCTACAAGGATTGCATCTCAGCTCTTCAGAGCCGTGCAATGATTCCCTGCTTGCTTTATCAATACAGCACTCTTACAAGCACAGAGGTAACATTTTTCTGCCTGCTCTGGGTGAATAAATGAATATTTATGGCAGTTCAAGGACATGCTTGATTCCTTATGCTGTTACTTCGTCCCTAAATTCTTGGGTTCTGGGATAAGGAGTTTGTGTAGTGAAGTATGACGCTATCAGCTGCTGTATTTTCCCCCTCATTTTTATCCTTTATTATTTTGTTTAAATAGTAGAAAAAGTAAAATGACACAGCAGAGATAAAAATTTAATTTGGAGGAAAAATAGTTGGAAAATTCAACAGCATAAAAATTTGCATTCAAATATTTCAATACTAACATGAGAGAAATACACACTCTATAGGACCAGAGATAAAATTAAATGTGAAGACGTGAGATAATTCATAGCAAAAGAACAAATGCAGCATCAGAAGCAGACATCGAGCTTGAAAACTTTAAAGGAGGATGAGAGACCACCCGAATTTATCCCAGGCCAGACAGAAGATCAAAGCAGAACACTAAAATGCTGCTTTGCCTCAAAACCTGACAAAAGTATGCAAATCGCATTGGCTTTTCTGTCTCTGCCAGCCAGAAGGCAGGGAAGAAAACCAGAGGCAGTAAGAACCCACTGATGGCACCGAGGAGCTGAAGACTCTTTCATGACACCCCAGCTGGGTTGCAGAGGTCCCAGTTAAAGCACCGCTTGTTTTGTTTGCCAAGAGGGATGGGTCTTCCTGAGCCTGCCAGCAAATCTCAATCCCAGTGACCCATCCGAGCTGGGAACAGCCGCAACCAACCATTCCCTTCATCCTTGCAGCCAATGGAGAGGGCACAACACGTGTGAGCTGATGTCACTGCCCTGGGATGATGACGTCTTTAGTGCCACCAGGACCTCCAGCCCTGCAAACCAGTGGCCTGTATCACAAAAAGATGAGCTGCAGAAAAAGATTTTCATTAACAAAAATGATGTTCAGTCTTGAAATATTGGCAGAGGGGCCAGAGTGGCATGTTTCATCTTTGTGTAGTCCAGAAATGGGCTCCAGATGTGCTCCAGCATGGGGGAAGATGTGGCAGAGCTGGTTCCTGCTCTTTTACTCCCTGAGGAGCTTCTCAGGATGTCTCCCCGGTTCCCCTGCACAGCCCAGGGGAGCACTTCTGGCTAAGGGATCCTGCTTCCTTCAGAAACTCCAACCCTGTGACCACCACTACCCTTCCTCGCGAGGCCACACCAGCCATTCCCAAGGAGGGAATTCTCTCCCTTGCCTGACAAGTCCCAACTTGCTGGGTGATGTGTTCCCTCCCTCCTGCCACCTCAGGATGCCAACTCTCCCAGCGGTTGTTTACGGACGGCAGCACCAAGCCCCGCTCCGTTAGACACTTAATGAGCCTAATAAGAGGCAGCTCGGAGCTCAGCACTTACAGTCTTGGGTCTCCTCGATGCAGCTACCACAGAAAAGCACAACTGGGAAAGAATTACCTTTTTTTTTTCCCCTAGCCTTTGATGTAAGGCAGCATACCAAACCCAAGTCTCTTGTGAGCCTGTGGCAGCAATGGGTGCAAGGGCTGAAGTTTGCTAACCTGACTGTCCGAGTTCTGGCACAATGAGGTGATTCCCTGCAGGCCCAGCAATGCGGAGGATCTGAAGATATTTGGAATCACTGCTGTATGCAGGGAACTCAAAATAAGACGATTCTGGTTCTTTACACCTAATACCTCAGCATGTTTATCAATGGTCTCTCAAAGTCTGGAGGTGACTGAAGCTCAACCACAGAAATTACATTAATTGAACCCAAGAATCTTCAGGATGAACTTGTTTTCCTCTCTCTTTGAAAAACTGTTGCATCTGCAAAATCCACTGCCCTGTCCTTGGAGCTTCCCACTCAGCATAACAGCTTGCAGAGGGCCTCAGCAGCCTGTTTGAGGGTGTGAGATGCCGCTCCCTCTGCAAGGGTCTCCCTGAGCATCCGAGATCAGTGCAACTGAAATAAACCCCACTTCACCCCATGGACACCAGTTGCACACGCCCTGTGCTGTGCTGGTGAGTACCTGTAAGGGTCACTCAGAGAGCTGGTGAGCAGAATGATGCTCTGAACATCACCATGGGTCTGAAATTATTCCTACCTCAAAGGATGAGCTACACAGACTTCCCAAAACTAACAGTACTGCAGAATAATGAATGCAAATTCCCTGTGCCGAAACAATACAGATAACTGCTGAGGGCTCTCCCTGTCTCCCTAGACAGCAAACATGGATTGCACTGACCTGGTTCAAAAGGCTTAAGACAACAAAGTGTTTGAAGCCTTTATCAAATGATGGGCCTGACTTCAGAAGGGAGACAGGGGAAATACGCTCCATCAAAGACCAGCTAGGCTGGGCCTGTGCCCAGAGCAGGATCCTTCAGGGCTTCAGGATTTTGAACCTGCCCCCAGCTTCCCATGGGCATACAGAGCCCTGCCAAGGGAGTTGTATATAAGCTGCTTACTGTTCTAAAATCAGAAGGGCTTTTGATCCAAGTAGAAGGTGGAGCACTCTCCAAGAGCTGGCTGGTTTTTGAGGATCCAGCCCTTCAGTCTGGACCAGAATGAGGTCTCTGGACATTCTACATCAACAATTCAGAAAGGAAGTGCTTCATTTTAAAGAACTGTATATCTACAGCTGTTTTATCTAATGTTTTATTTAATTACCTATCTACTTTTATTGAATGGCACTAGTTAGATAAGTCTGTCCAGAACCAAACCACGCTGAGTTGGAGAGGCTGCAGAGGACAACAGATGGGAGGCTGAATGCCAGGTGGATCGGGAAAAATAGAAATTGCTTGAACTGGTCTAGATGGAGCAATCTTTGCTTGTGAGAGCTCTGAAGGATTTCTTGGGGTACCCATCACTAGAACATTGTCCTTGACATGTGAAGTGTCTGAAGCACTGGTACCTTTGTGAAGAAGGAGCCGGCTAAGAACATGTGAGATACACAAGCTTTCCAGATGTTCCACTAAGCAGCTGCTCTCACGTTTTCCCCTTCTTTTCTTGAAGCTGACGGAGCAGGAATTCCATGGATTTTGCTCCATGAGGCAGATGCAGCTCTTTGGTTTTGATGGATTTCACCTTCCCTGAGAAACAGAGGCTTAAGGACCAAGCTGCACATCGGAACACACTGACATTTGAAATGTGAAAAGGCTGAAAGGGAAGAATCTCACTGCAGTTTGCAAGTTCCCTTGGGAAGCATCAGCCTCAACTGCTCTGAGAAGAAACAGGAAGTTTTTCAACATTACACTGGGTAGAGGTTCCCTAACCAGCTCCAGGGATCTGTGGTTCGGGCTGAACTGTTTCTGACAGATATGACTGGACCAAAGAATTCTGTGCTGGTAAATCTCCCTCTTCTACAAGAGATTTGATGCCTCCATGATGCCTGAGGGGCTGTTGTTAGATCACAAGTCAGTCTTGGAAATGAAAGGAAGATGACAGGCTAGAGAAGCCAAGAGAAAAGAACTTCTGAACTTCCATGTTTCTTAGATTAATGCATTCCTCTGTGACATAAATTTTTAAAGGATAAATGGTGTTTCCATACCAGGAACATTTGTGGCAGAGCTCACGGATAGCTGGATTTCAGCATCCACTTAAGCAGCATTCAGGAATTAGCAGGGAGGCCCGCTGCAGCAAGGCGTTTGAGGAAAATGGCAGAAAACAGCCGATGGGAATTCCGAGCAGGCTCCCATCTCACAGGAGCAGAAAGCTCATTCAGCTGCAGTTATCCAGGCAGCACGAGGCCAGGCTCCTCCTGTGCACTCCTCACTTGTACAGCACAGCACAAAACCTCACTCAAAACCTTCTGTTCCCCTCAGGAACACCACTGAAGCAACCTCGCAGCATCCTTGATTGTGGGGCAGGACAGGAGAGCTCCTGCCCGATGACCAAGCTACAGCAAGAACATCACAAAATGGCTTCTTTATGCAGTTAAACAAACCAACCAAACACCAGGTCTTAATGCTTGAGGTTGGAATTTTCTGAATTTGCTGTGGAAAAGGAGGATCTCCCATCCTCTCCTGGGAATGGATGAATGCCAGAGCCAGGTACAGCCCTGGATGCTCTGGGCTTTCTCCCTTGCTTTGGGAACTTGCTTGCTCTTTCCTTCCTTAGTGCTCCAAAACTCTGCTCAAATCCAAGAGAGAGATGGAAAACCACATGAAAGCAACACTCACACTCTGTGTAATGTGTTCCTGCCAGAGGCACAAACCAGAGGTCTCACTGCTTGCTGGAGATCCTCCCCCCACTGCATTCCTGGGCAGAGCGCCACTTCACAGAACACAACTTTTCCAAACTTAGAGCACTGGTGACGGGGTAAGTGTGGAAGATGTGAGCTGCTAAGTGTGGAAGATGTAGATCAAGGCCATCCACACAATGTGTCCTGCTGCTGAGCAGGGTGTCCCACATAGCCAGCACACGCCGTCACTACTTGGAGGCAGCACGGCTGCTGGGACCAGCGGGCAGCCTCCTCTGAACATATAATCACCGCAGTTTATAGCTTCTGGACTTAACTACAAGTGCTGCTATTAAAAGCAATATAAGTCCTTTCAGAATTTTGCATAATTGCCCCATAACTCACTTGTCAGGGAACGGGAAGGTCTGTAAAGGACTTCTAAAATGACTTCCGGAAGTAGGAGGTTCCCTATTATCAGTAGGAAAACATGCTGTGCATTCTGCAGGCGCTATCAGCATGGACTCTGGCTATGCTGGAGATAGGAGTCCATAAAGACCTTCACTCAAAGGTTGTGATTTCATCACTGCCGCATGTTTGGAAGCAGCTAACCCCAGGGCCAGCCTGATTTAGCCATGGGCTGCGGGACAGCCCAACCACCGGCTTCGGAAAACAACACTTCAAGAAACATTTGCATGGCTCCTTGCTAATTTGGGCTGTTAAATTCAAAGAGTGTGCAGTTAGAGCTGAATTCTAAAGAGTAACTTTATAACATTTCACACTGGTGTTGTCAAAACACATTGTCTAATTACCTTCTCCTTTCTTGGCTGATTGATAAGCGAGGGCAGAGCAGTGCCTCTCTGAAGTCGATGCCAATTCTGTGTCAGTAATTGGCTGGCAGGAGGTGCCGGAGTGTCTGAACTAAACTTTTATTCCCTGGAGAAAGACTAGAACTAACCCAACTTCTCAGTCCTCCACTCCCATATAAATATGTGTCAAGATGCCTTTTTCCCTGGGACTTAAAATTACAGTGCAGAACCTAATGGGAACAGTGGATGTTTCACAAAAAATCCTTGTGAAGTGTCTGTGTGTAGTTTAAGAGGAATATGTAATTCTAAAAGACTGTGTAGGTAAGTAGGATAATATAAAAATTTATAAGCAGCAGGTGGGCAATTTAAACCTTGTTTTTTACCCTGTTTTTAAAACTGGTTTCCAAAAAGGTCGATAAAATTTAATGCTAAGTAAAACTAATTAGCCTGCAAGGAACTGCTGCTGGAATGACACTTATTCAGTTCAACAAAAGAAATGTTTGGCAGATGGAAGTTCATTAAAGTAGAGCTCACTATACATATTTAATGCTCCATACTCTGAGTTTATAACCTGCAGTTCATCGAGGCATTGCCAGTGCACACCATCAACAGAAAGCCACTATTATTTTTATCCAAAAGGTAAAGCCACTGACAAGCTTTGAAGTCGGAGAATATTCAGTCAGTAGTTCCCACTGCTGGGGAACAGCAACAACAATAACAACAAAAAATAAAGGCCAAGCTTTCAAACTTCAACTCTAACAAAGCCATGCTTACAGTAAAAATGGCATCAAGTGAAATAAAAAGGCACCCAGCCAGCCTTTTCAACAGCAACCACACTGTGAAAGCAACTGTGTGAAAAGAGAGGTGACTGAGCAAGGATGGCTATGAGCGTCTGCAGCCAGGGCTTTTATTGTCAACCCAGTGATCAAAGCACAGGAGACCCTCTTAAATCTAAGGAAAATAATCTAATTTAAAAGGCAAAACAAAGAGTGGTGGTTTTGGTGTGGGTTTTTTTCTTTTAAATCAGATTAAAACAAGGGTGTATTTCTGCTGGTATTGTGCTGCTTTGAGCAGGCAGGATAGGAACAGCTGCGTCAAGTTTGAAGGCACTTCTGGAAAAAGCAGATGGAGGCTTTTTCTCTCCCTATTTGATTTGTGCTGGAGTCCAGCTGTCCAAAGGGGAAAGAAGCACCTTTATTCCCTACTAGATATTAAATGTCACCTGTAACTTTTCACAAAAAGAAAACAATAAGCAGGGCTGCAGATGGTGATGTAGAGCCCTAGCAGTTGTGCCCATCTTCCAAAGGCTGTTTGTTCACCTGGAGCAACCAAGGAGACAGTGTCAGATAAATGAAATACTTACTCCTGCACCTTTTTTTTCTCCCACCTCGTGTCCCCAGGTGAGCTTTGCTGAGTCCTTGAGAACAGGTTACAGCACCTGTGGCTGCTCAGTGCAGAAATACTGCTGGGGACCGTTGCACTTCTCCCCAACTGACCTTGGCTGAGAGCTACATCAGCCTCCATGTCCCACAGCCTCCTACACCTTCCACAAACACCTCCAGCTCACCCAAGGGCATGGAACTGCTTGCAGATAAATGCCAGCCGGTGCTTCTGTTCTCATCCAGGAGAAACAATCAACTACTGACTGAATGGTTAAGAAAAATTCTGTGTTTTGGGCAGCCCTGGATGGTGAGTTTGGCAGAAGGCTTCAAGCCTTTTCTTAGCACAATGTATGTCATCTTAAAGCATCCCCAAGTGAATACAGCACTAAGGGGGATTAAACTTGAGCACAAGCAGAGCAACTGTCTGCTAGAGATCTCACATATTTTGCATATTTACCCCTGGGAAGGAGATAGTGCTACTTACAGGAATGTGAGGTAGTGGCACGCGTCCATTTGCTTTGGCACTTTCTTGCATCTCTCTGCGATGCTGCTTTCGGAGTCTGTATGGTGGGATCCCATCTCTGCCGGAATAAAACAACAACATGCCCTGCTTTAGCGCCTTTCTCTGACACATTATGTTCATTTAAGTCTTGCTGACACAGAGTGGCCGGCAGGAAACCCCCTCATGTTTGCATGCCCAGAGTAAGAGGGACCCATGTGGGGAACAATGCTCACACAGGTCCCCCAACCAAAAAAACCTCTGGCATGGGGGGCCAGGAGGACTTACACAGCATCCACTGGGAGCAGAGCGAGGTAGGGCTCCTGCGACTGCTGCCCAAGGCAGAGGGCAGGGAGAAGGACTTGGACTGCATCCTGGTACCTTTTATAGTTCGTTGCTTTCTATAAAGAGCCTGTAATGTACACATTAAACCACTAAGAGAGGGGGGAGAAGGAGGAGTGGGAGCTCAGTGAGTATCTGCTCCAAGGGGAACTCAAGTCAGGAAACAAGGTATATATTTTTAAGAGAGCGTGACAGCTGCTCAAACAGCTTATCAAAGCAAGGGGGTATAGGCTCCACTGCTCCCAAGGCAATCCCTAGCTCAGTCTGAAATTATGGGCTTGATACTGGAGTTGCTGGAGGGAAGAACCAGCCCCCTCCCCAGAGGAGGCTGGATGAGGTTAGGAAGGGATGTCACGGGCAGTCACATCCAAGTGAACCAGCTCTGCTTGGCTTTGTGCCTGTGCTGAAAGAGGTGGTGACAGAGGTCTGCAGAGAAAGGAGACAGTGAGGGCCACAATCCTTGGTTCTGACAGACCAGGAGTTGGATCCATGGCTCTACCATGAGCCTAGGTACACAGGGGTCAGTGGGTCAGAGGCACCAGGCTTTGCTAAGCACCCCAAATGGCAAAGCATCATTGCTTAAGTGTGACTCCAGGCAAAGAAAGGAAATGCATTTTTGTTCTCACCATTGCCACCACCCTACTCACACCCAGGGACCAGGAGAAGGTGAGTGAGTGGAGCCCTGTTATGAAAGGACACAAACCCACCTCCTGGTGACCTTGTGTTATTTGGGGAAAATCAATGAATGCAAAAACAAATGCCAGCCTGGAGCTTGGCAATTCGGAGCTTTTTCATTTTACACATTTCCCTGATTCAGCAGAAGTAACTGCTTGGGAGGGCCATGCAATGCCACAGAGGTGGGTGGAAATGAATGGAGGAATTTAGTTTGTCCCAAATACCACATAACTTCCAGGCACATCTTCTATCAACCCTGCACCAGTCTGAGCCACGAAAATGAGCCAGTCCTGACACATCTCACAACATGAGATGTTTGCACAGGCCAAATGTCCTTAGCACCTATCCCCCTCCCCAGCTGCTTCTCCAGAACATGAACCAAACAGTTTCACCCACAGATTTCTAAAGTCAAGGTGCCATTTGGCAAGAGAACACAGTCTACTGTGGTGTTTTGCCTGCAAACCTCCTGAGTTTCAAGCACCAGCCTGTGTCAGGATGGCCACTATCGGCTTTCGTTCCCATGCCATCATGCTGGCTGCCCTGCTGGCTCCCTGGA
Source organism: Oreocharis arfaki (assembly GCA_013398015.1). Classification (NCBI taxonomy): domain Eukaryota; kingdom Metazoa; phylum Chordata; class Aves; order Passeriformes; family Paramythiidae; genus Oreocharis; species Oreocharis arfaki. The sequence goes on along the minus strand of VZRR01014370.1, from coordinate 45,399 downwards.
AATGTGGGTGTGGGCAGAATCGCCACCAACCTACATCAGAAGAACCTAATTTCATGCAGTAACCCAGGCATTCAAAATTAAATACCATTAAAATAAAATAAAACAAAACCCATGATTAATGACAAAGGCTTTTTAGCAAGAAGACAAACGAGGGAACAGAAAATGAGTCAGGCTAATTACAGCTCTGGCAAGTGGCTGCAGGTAATGCAGGAGGAGGAAGAGTGTGTTGGGAGCATCATCTCTGCTGTGCCTGCAGTGACATGGATTGGGAGCAGGACAACTTCCCCACAGGTTGCTGTACAGGGAACATGACAGTGTTCATTAGGTGGCTTAATTTTCTTTAATGACGAGAGTAACAACAGTAAAAGAGTTTCACCGCATTGTGACGCGGCCTTTTCTAGAATGGATGGCAACAAAGCAACTGGAAGTTTTCAGAGGGAAAAATAAAAAGCTGGGGGATTATTTTAGCCATTGCTGGTCGGCATCAATAGTCAACATTTCAGCTTAACCAGTGCACAAAACCCGGGAGCCAGAACACAACTCACACACTAAAGCCACACAGCCATTTGCAGGGAAAGCGGCATTATGTTAGAAAGTGCAAAAGTTCTTTCTTTCTCTCTCTCTCTCTTTTTTTTTTTTAATTCTCCCCAGCAGCAGTCCCAGCGGAAAGAGCGACTTTTGTTCCCAGCACAGTAGCGAAAGGCTGATAATGGCCTCTAATCTATCCGGCTTCAAACACATGTTCAGCCCCGCTGTGCTGCCTTTGATGTCATTTTAACTAGATTCCCCAATGCCACCTCTGAACTTGGAACATTCCTTCGTTCAATGTACTGTGCCAACTCAACCAGAGGAAGCAAATTCAAAGATAAGCACTTTAATTTTATCCCAACAAAACCTTATTCAATAGATGGGGGGAAAGCAAGGAAAACCAATACCGTACTTTTGTTTTCCTTTTGTCAGGTAGCTTGCTTTGAGATATTTCCAATAGATAGAGAAATAATATATATATATATATATGAAAAAAAAATTAAACTTTTTAAACAGCACATCTACTTTTAAAATAAAACTTTCCCAAACTGTTTTTCCTTGTTTCATCACGTGATTTTCTTTAGCACCAGAAAGCTCAGTGCTGAAATGCAATGAGGGAAGAAGAGTATTTCTGTTGTTTATTTAATGATAATGCAATGAGTTTACTGCTGGGGAAATGCGGAGGCTTCCTCCCCTCTCCAAACTGACCTGCAAGAGCCTCTGGTGAGCAGTGGTTTGGCTGTGGCTCTGCAGTTGGACTCTTCTGACCAGAGGTGTCTTTGCTCCTCTGTAGACAGGCTTCAAACCCAACCATTATGCCTAACACATTAGAAATCATCATTTGGGCTCTTTTAAATTAAAAAGCTGCTGAATTTGTTTAAATATAGGAAAACTTGGGGTAATTCTGGATCACTGCCTTAGGAAAGACAGGAAACAAATACACAGCCAAACCGGTATTTTCTACCAATTACTCTTATCAAAGCAGCTCTGTCACAAGAGACTTTTCTCACATAAAGAAGCATGATATGAAAATCACCAGGCATTTTGGTTAAAGGCCAGTCATCCAAGGAATAGCATTTAATCTGCAAGACTTTTGAAGGAATAACCACTGTCCTAAATCCCTTTGTTCTGGGGATTGGCCATCCCTACTCTGGAGCAGGTTTGACTGGAACTGGGGAAGGAACATCTCTCCATCGATCCCTCTGGGCACCACACTGAGGGCTTCCCAAGTGCCTGGGGGAAGGCAAAGCTGTCTCCCAACTAAGATAAGCCAGGACACATGATAAGACCCAGAGGAAGGAGTATTGTTCAGCTGGAGCACAACACTGGGCTAAAGAGGAGACATTACCTCTTGTTTACCATGTAAGCTCTTGAAGAAATCAAGATAGATATGGACCTAATGTGTTTCTGCATCTGAATTGGAACATCACATGGAGATTTAATGGTTTCAGCTGCTGCCTGCTGCCTTCCTACCTACAGTTGCCTTAACTTGCCTCATGCATCTCTGTTGTGACAACCCCTCCCACCCACCACAGACTCAAATCCTCCACTTGGGAAGATGCTATCCTCAAGAAGGGTTATCTGAGACAGCAAGAGCAGTTTAGGACTGTGCTGGAAATGCTGCTACAAGTCTGGGACAGGCTCTGAGCAGCCCACGGGGCAGGCAGAGCCCCAGATCCCTGACTTACCACTGACCCTCCACCAAACATCAGTGGCGAGCGACTTGGCCCCACCTGTGGCTGCAGCATTGCCAGGCCAGTGCTCACTGGAGCCTCTCACTGTGTCCTCCCCAGACCTTGCCTCCACACAAACCAGCTAAAACAACACAGCTGCCCTGCTAATTATAAAAACAGGTTTCAGCAGAGAGGACCAGAGCTGTTTTGCCTACAAGGGCAGAGGAATTCCTATGACACAGGAAGACTGAAAAATAATCAGTAGAGCACAGGCATTTAAGAGCAATGTTTTTTAAGCCACTCAAAAAGCAAACTACAACAACAGCGACTGATAACGTACTAGTCATATAAATTCAACCCATTACAATAATATTTACCAGTGCTTGGAAAGACATCCTGTTGAAAGCTGGCCTTTTAGGTAAGTGTGCTTGTAACAGCACAGTTTTACAAACTGTTTGGTGAGCTGGCTGCTCCCAAAAAATTGCCCCAGCTCAGGAGCTGAGACAGGCAGAGCATTGCTCAGGTCTTTGCTAGAGGCTTTACACGCAGCCACTTCCAAACCCCATTTTGCTGGGATCAATCCAACATCAAAGCCTGGAAGGGAACTGGTGCATCAGAGCACCGCAAGTGCTTCGTGCCTGCCTTCTCCACTGGCCTGAGCTGGCCAGCACTGAAGAGCACGCCTTGTTTGCCTGGTTTGTTAGCACTCCTCAATTAGCCAATGTTTGCATCCCAATTGTCCAGATGCATCTTCCTCTGACGGAGGGTCTGATGGAGGTTTGTGCCTTGGATCACACCTCATTCACGTGCTGCCTTGGAGCAGAAGCCAGATTTCTTCATTATTGAGTGTGACTGCTGTGTGTAAACAGCACACAGAGGGAAGAACCTCGCTCATCAGCAAACGAGGCTTTTATTGCCATTTTCCTCAGAGGAGGCCTAAATTCAAAGCACTGAGACATGTAAGTCTTGTCAAGCAGCAGGAGTCCCTTCTTTAACTTCATCTGGTTGTTCTTCATTTTTGCTGCCTTGAGCAATTCTGCAAAAATTCCTTTGAAACTTGTGAGGCAGATAGGTTCAGCAGTGCCATGTAAAAATCGAGTAAAATCTGGTGCTAGAGTTCTAAAGCACGTAATGAAGAGCAAGTGCTGACAACAGACTGAGTCTGTGTAAGCCAAAGGTCAAGGCTGTACATCCAGAATCCCAATTTGGGATTCTGCATGCATCCAGTCTGAGAGGCGTAGAAAGAAAGTTACGAAGTTTGAAACCTACTTAAAATGAAGCACTAGGAATGGGTTAGTTATTAGCAGAAGGCAGTGCACATATTGGTGGTAATTAAAGTCCTAGAAGCAGCCTATGATGGGCATAGGATGGATAAAATGCCTAAAGGAAAAAGGAGCATAGGATGGCCAATAAGAAATTATTCTGCCTGTGAAATAAACAAACTGTGGGTAGTGAAATAAAAATTAGGAGGGTGAAGAACTCTGGCATAAATGATCACAACTTATCACAGGTATAACCATCAGTGCAGCCCCATGAGCCTGCTGGACCAGTGGGAAAGGAAGTGCTAAAAGCTAATTAATTTTGAAGAGTTCTTACATCTGTCTCTCCTGATAACAAGAAGTTACACGACTCCTGCTAGCTTCAGAGCACTCCTCCACATAAATTGATGAATATGAAGAATTGCAGAAGGATGTGGCAGAGCAGCTGGATTTGTATCAAATGGAGCCTTTAATTAGTGGTTGTCTAGAGAGTTCTGTCCTGGGGGCATCCTCCTCCTCCCAGGCCCCTTTGGCCAAGGTCTGCCTCCTCCATTTTACAACACGACGTGGACATGCGAGGAGCTGGTGTGAGGGTGCAGAACGGACTCACAACTGCTCCTACATGGCCCCAAGCCTCTGTGGAGCCAGAGACGAGCAAGCTACTGGCTCAGGCAGGGCAACCACCACAGACACAGAAACCCCCTGGCCACATTGCACACTCCCTGTCTCACTGTATGAACTGAGGGGAGGTGGGGAACTGTGGCAGCATCCATTAACAGCATCCATGGCACAGGCTGGAAAGTTTCTCCAACAAGGTCTGACAGCTCCTGACACCCACAGTGCCACTAAACGAGCCTCTTGGAGGACTCTGTGTTTACAGCACTGCCATTAATAAAACTGTCTCCTAATTCTGTAAACCTGCCATCTCTTGCATGAAGAATCAAAGGGTTTCTATTCTACAGAAAGACACTTTGCATTTGCACTACTAAAAACCAGACCAAACAGTGAATATTTTTCCCCAAATCCTTTTTTTCCTATCACAGAAATGCAGTCACAACAAAATCTCATAACCCCTTTTTTCTTTCTTTGCAGACCATCTTTAAGGAAGGCATCTTGTGGGTGAGATACAGGGACCTGTCATGAGAGACAGAAAGGGAAAATATATTTGGCTGGGACTTATCAGCACAAGTTGTGTTAAAGTGCAGTGGTCACCAGACAAACTAGAACTGGTCAGTCACCAATGCTACTGCAGAGCCATCACAGACTGAGCTGTTACTCCATCTGGCATGCTGAATTCTTTTCTGGGCTCCTCAGGGCAAGAGAAACAGAGCTCCTGGAGTGAGTCCAGTGGAGGGCGGCAACAAAGGGACTAGAGCATCTCTCTTATGAGGACAAGCTGAGGGAACTGGGCCTGGTTAGCCTCAAGATGAGATGGCTCAGAAGGGACCTCATCAATGGCCATCAGTATCTAAAGGGAGGTTTCAGAGGATGGACCAAGCTCTGCTCTGTAGTGCCCAGCAACAGGACAAGAGGCAATGGGCAGAAACTGATGCCCAAGAAGTTCCACCTGAACATGAGGAAGAATGTCTTCCCTGTGCAGGGACCGAGCACCGGAACAGATTGTCCAGAGAGGCTGTGGAATCTCCCTCACTGGAGATATTTCAGAACCATCTGGACGCAATCCCGTGAAACCTGCTCTAGGATGACCCTGCTTGAGCAGGGAGGTTGGACCAGATGGTCTCTTCCAACTTGACCCATTCTGTGAGTTTGTCAGCATAAAACCTCAAGAGAAATACCCAGGTAAGCAGAAGGCTCTGTCTAACGTTCAGAAGACAATGTATCTCAAATCAGTTACTACAAAATAATCCAACATTACCAATTCTTGCACCTGGCTTAAGAAATATTGCAGAAACTCTGACCGAACACCATTTATTTCAGATCACTCAAAGTATTTTATGCTGCAACTGTTCCCAAGACTGGCAAGGCTGAGTAGCCTGCACAGTGACAAAGTAACCAAAAAGAAAGTGAGAATGATCATGACCCTGGTCTGTTCAGACATTTCCCCCAACCCCAGCTGTGGCAAATCCTATCTCCCAGAACAACCCAACAGCAGCACTGCTGAAGGCACACGTGGCTGTCCCCTAGGCTGGAGTTACTTACACGCTGCTGTCTGTCAGCGACATGGTGTCGGCGTCGCTGGACATGCTCTGCTGCTCGCTGTCGTTGGCACTGGTGGCTGGTGCCAAAGCATAGCCCGTGTTGACATAGTAGGGGTTAACAGGCTCTCTCCACGACCCATGCCTGTGAGAGAAAAATGAAAGTCAAGTTAGAAGGCAACAAGCTTGACCACGCTCTGCATCACCAGGCAGCGGGACTCTGCCTGGAGCCCCAGCCTCAACGACAGGCTACAGAATAAGCTGTGTTCACACTAAGTTGCACTGATAGAGCCATGAACAGTTTGACTCATAACTGGAAGAAATAGGGAATTCATGGAGTAACGAAGGTGGTACTGTTAGAGGTAAGGGAGGCAATGAGACTATATGGAAGAAGTCCTGTTTCCATCAGGGTTTATGGAGTCCATGGGCTAGCTTGCTTAGTATTGCCATCCTACGAGCATCTAAAAGCAATACCTAGATAGTAAGAGACAGCGTTTTTCTTAGTCAAAACAGGCTTCTGCTCTTCCAGCAGGGAGGGATGTGTAGCACAGCTCACCCATTCTATGCTTACTTTAACATCTCTCTTTACTCCAACACGTTTGTAGAGGGAAAGAGGTGAAGCAAGAAACACCTGTTGCTCATAGAACAGTACCTGAAACCGACCTCCAGTGTTGCACTGAGGTACATCAGACACTTGCAAATTCCACTAGGAAGGACCACCTCATCACACCGGCTTTTCCAGTGGACAATCTGCTCATGGATCTATGAAGGCTGGTTTGTACATAACCCATGCCTTGTTATTCAAGCACACATGCAGGCCAGCCTTCTTCTCTTCAGCAAAACGTCTCAAAGGGAGGCTGCCTGCATGAGCTAACCTGGGCAGTGAGTTCCTTGCTATGAACCAAGCAGGCAAGAATTCCTTCAGGCTGACTCTGCCACCAGCATAGAAAAGCCACTGCTGCCAACATGCCTCTAGCTCTGCCACCCTGCAGGACAGACAGGCCATGCAAGCATCTTGTTCTCCTGCAAGTCATTTTGTAATTTGCCAGAAGAATGAACAAGCTGAAATGTTTACATCAACCAAACACCACTTAATCCCCTGCTCTTCCTGCCTGCCCCTCTGCATGAAGAGCAGCATTTTTAAGATATCTTGAAGTTGATGAATTCCTGGGTTTTCCAAGCTCTGAAAATCAGAGTCCTGTTTCAGTTCAGATCACAAAGCTCATCAGCATCATCTTTTATTTAGTAACTCAGTAACAGGCACCTGGTTGATGTGGCTTGCAATGGGCCCTGAGCAAACATCTCCATGGAGGGCACATCATGCAGTGTGTGCTTCCCTGTTCCGCCAAGAAAAGCGTTTCTGGTTCTACTGCAGTGGTTAAAGTCCCACAGGCAACAGAAGACAGCCCCAGCCCTGATGAGTTCATATTTTGATAAGACAAGGAAACCCATGAGAAACACACAGATGGAGGGACCAGAGGTGAAGAGGACACCAGCAAAGGGAAAAGCTGGCAGCTTGTGTATATCTGTACAGAGCATAAACGCAGGACAGGCACTACACGAACTGGGACTGGCAGAGAGCCCATTTAAGGCAGAGGTTTCCAGATGCTGTTATGTAAAATACGGCACATGGTGTACCAGGATGGAAGCATTACCAAAGTATTTTAAAACCTGAAGTGGACAGGGCTACAGCCTTCAGCTAATGTATTGCTCACCCAGCTCCTATTCACTTGCCCTTTGGGTCCTCAGCACATGACCTGTTTGCCTTGTAATTCAAGGGGTCATGGATATTCACTGGTCACCAGGAAAATTCATATTGTTTCAGGTCCATTATGGGGTCAGTTAGAAACATACTACTCTCCTATTCTCACAAAGAGAAAACTAATATTTTGTGTGCTACAAACCAACCAAAACTCCAAGCTATTTCTTCTTGGATGATGAAGCTCAGTATAGTTGCAGAATGGTGCAAAGAGCATTCAGAACTGAGCCAGCTACGGCTTTTCATGGCTGTTTGGCAGAAGGGAGCCTTGTGAGGTTTCTCCATGCTTGGGTACAATACGGAGTCAGCTGGGGATGAGCACAGAGGGAGCCCTGAGATGGTCAATCACCACAGACACCTTCTAGCATGCAGACTTTCTGTCAGTTGCTGCAGATGTGCACTGGAGCAAACTCATTTCTATATTCCATCAGATTTCAGAGCAGCTTTCTAGGACAAGTACTGGAAATAATTCGAACAAGTTCACCCTAAAAAGCAAGGGATAATAAGTGAAAACCTTACCAGCTCCCTTCAGCCGTTCTCCCCATGCAGAATGGTCAGTTCTGAACATTAAAGGAGCACTGTGCAGTGCAACCCTCCTGTCAAATCTGACATGACAGCGGTGTGACAGAGGCTCAGACAACCTCTTAAATTGAGGCAGGAACGATGGATAGCTCAGGACTTCCCTGAGGGCAAAGAGAAGGATGATTTTCGGACAACACAATTAAAATATAGCACCAGCTTCTAGTGGACCTTTTGCCAGGACTCTCTAGAAGAGGCATGGATTATTCTAGCAGAATATTAAGAAAGCGCTCAGATATACAGAGTAAAATGCACAGGGCAACCCATTTCCCCTTTGTATCTGCTGATATAAAGACAGAGCAGCAGAGAGCACCTGTAGAGGTTGTTGGGTGTGGAACTGTGATGGCTGAAGGAACCAAGAGTGAGCAGATGGGTCCTGGGTGGTCCCTGGCACCTCTGGAGTAGATGGAATGGCTGGGCTCTCCCACAACACTCCCTAGCTGTGGTCTTCCCACTGAGGATGCAGGTTTGGTCACAACTGTTGTATTTAGCTAAAATTACACACTTAAGCATGTATACAACAGGGATTACTTCCATTTTAGCTCTGCCTCTAATACATCAATGCAAATGTAAACTTTTGGTAAGCGTAAGGAGATGGAAAGGGTATAGGATTTCAAAGCAATCATAACAGGTTACATTACTTTTGAGGAATCCATCTGTATTCAATCCTTCTCCTAATGTTCCCTCTCCCTGACAACTCTCTTCAGCTGGCTCGTATCACTATTTGAATGTTTTGTGCCGTGCCTCTGAAGAACGCTTTCAACATCTATTAGGAGGAAAACATTAAAGGAACATGGAGTCTAACAAAAAAACCTGGTCACTTCTGATCCGGGAGGGGAGGCTGCTTTAAAAGGGATTCAGGCACCCTCAGAGCGATTTGAAATGTCAGCTAAAAACCTCACATACCGAGCTCTATGCACTGATAAGGGTGATAAAAGGAAAGGTGAGCATTTAAAGTTAGACTTCATAAAAATTCCTGCAGCCTTCCAGAATTTTATTTCATTTTTTAAGACAGAAAGAGCAATGAGCGCTTTTGAAACGAACACAGAACATTTCATACATTGCAGAAATAAAGCTGCATGTCTCTTCCGCAGCTCTCAGTTGCTCAACCCTCAAAATAATCACATAGGGAACAATTACAACAGAGATCACAGCGACCGGAGTAAGTCAGCCTGACCAGCTGCCTTTGCTTTGCATAAAGCCCTCTGCTGATCACTGCACACCCTGGTAATGCTGACAAGGGCCTAAACTGCCATAGAAAAACAGCAAGAATTTCCTTAAGGTTTCCTTCTACCTGTTTTGGGTTTATTTTACACGTCTTGGCTGCATCCCAACCATCCCCAAATCTCTCACTCCTCTGACCAAGCACCCAAGCACTTTAGACATCAGCACAATCAGAGCTTGGAGCCACAATGTAAGTGAGCAGAAAGGTGAGGTCCTCTTCATTGCTCTTGCTCTACGTGGAGTTCCCACTGCATCATGAGTCCCTAAGGGCATTCTTTTCCTCCCGGCCTGGGATTCCCAGTCTCCCTCACACAACTTCCCCCGATGGCTATTTCAATTTTAAATCAAAGATGCAAAGTCCCCAGCCTTTGCCAAACATGCTACTCTTTGCTCTATGCAAAAATCCCAGGGTTGGTGTGCTCTGGGGAAGAATTGCATCACCTTCAGCACCCACAGTGGGAGGAAGAGCTCACCGATCCCGCCTCCAAAGCCAAATCTGTGGGGCACTCCCTTCGATTCTCACCAGTTGTGTACCTCCTTCACTGATGTTCTTCATCAAGCATGGGAAAAATACCACTAAGGCAAGAAGGAAACTTCACTGAAGATGAAAGGCCTCTAGGCAACTAATTTCTGTAGAATTTTAATTTCCACTGGAGGGAATAAGTTGCGCAACGTTCTACTGGCAGGTCTGAGAGGCATGGCCTTCCCAAGCCTGCTAGCAGTTCCAGCGTGGCTGGAACTGCTCCCAGTTTAACAGAGATGATCAATCCATCAGTTTTCATTGATACCACCTTCTCCAGCTCCAGCACCGAAGTTTTATGACACTGACATTTTCTGGAAGAAAATTTTTACTCAAAAGAATTGAAGCTGTGATAGAATCCAGGCAGGCCCCCTCTTGCAAGGGTGCCCCACCTCCCTGATGCGGAAATAAGTGCATCTCCAAACTCACTGGTGGCATGGGAAGTCTCTCCAAACCCCTGCTGTACCAAGGAAGCAGCTGTTTGAGACACAGTATTAGCAAACCCAAGAGATAAAAGACTCATGAAGCTGACAGCCACAAAATTCCAATGCATTTTACCTAAACAGCTGTTCCAGAAATTTTCCTCCCATAACATAGTCTGAAACTTTGGTCACCACAGTTCTGGTGGGCAGCTCATTTTTATCATGGGAGAAATCCCATTTTCCAGACACCTTGAGCCATGAGGGAGCTGATAACCACCTGAATTTTGTGAGTCACCTTGGAAAGTTCTGAGCTGCAGGAGTTCTGCGGATGTTGGCAAGTTCCACAGAAGGACACCCCAAAACAGGCTCTGCAGAACCTCCAGATGTCTCGCCACAGCTGAGGCAGGTGGAGGAGCCTCAATGCCCTCCCTCCTGCACTGCAGTGAGCAACCTCACAGCAGGACACAATTCCTCCTTTCCTCTTCTGGTGAGTGGTGTTTGGGCTGAGGGATGGTGCCCTGAGATAACAGATCAGGGCTGCAACTCAATGGGACCCAGCTGCTCATTCTGTGCTCCCACCCTGCTTTTTCACACCAACTTCTGAAAAATTAGTTCAGACTTTTGCAGTCCTGTGCTCCTGAAGACGACTATTTCTAGGAAACCAGTGCTAAGCATTACTCTTATTTGGTGTCTCTGGTCATTTTACATTTGTGATTAGGAGGACGCCGTCTAATGCTGAGACATCCTTCTAAGTTGTTATTCTGACATGTTCCATTTATTCAGTGTGGAAAAAAAAATAATTAAAAAAGTTACTTCCATCCAAAAAACAAAAAATCCTTCCAGAGTGACAGGTCACCGAGTCTCCAGGTGGCCACTTACTTCCAAAACTTCTATCTACCAACAAGCAGGTGACTGTCACATCCTTCATGCAGTTCCACATTTCATTATCACAACCGGTCAATCAAATTAAAAGCTGCACATGTTGGCTTACGATGTACGAGCCGGAGCAAATCCCTTCAGCATATCTAAATAGCACGTGCTGACAAGAGTGTCCCAGCAGCAGGGTCACCTTTAGACAAAGGATTACAACAGCATCCACCATGAGTCCGATTTACAAGATTACATTAATCTACCACCTGAACAGAAAAGTCTGTTTCCAATCCGTGGTACCAACAACTACCACAGAAGTTGCACCATACAGCTTTTCCCAAAGCATCATCACGAGAATGTTTTGGAGCTGAGAACAAAAAGTCTATGAAGATGCAAAGCTGAAAACCTTCACTCCTGACTGGATCTGATCTGCGCTAAAGATGCAAAGTTGGCTCAAGAGGTTAAAATTGGGGATTTACCTGATAATCTGATTGCAGATTGTTTGGGTTGCTCCACTTAAAACTCTTCCCAATTACTCTGGGTACTCAGACGCTGCTGTGCATCTCAGCTTTATCACTGCCAATGTCAGGCTAATCACATGTGTTCCAGGCAAGAGCAGCTTCTTCAAAGATCACATCAATTCTGGACAAGTTAATCTGTTCTTTGAGGTCTCCAGATGGCTCTTGCCAAGAAAGTTCACTTCCAGCTCTGCAGCCGGCGAGCGCAGCGGCCCCGGCGCTCTGCAGAGCATTACAAAGGAACCAGATCAAAGTTGTGTCTTACAAAAAAATGAAATCTGAAGTTTGAAAAGCAACAGCAGCCTGTCACTTGTAGGCTTAAAGACGACTTCTGCATGCTCCAGCTATCAGGGAATTTATGATTATAGTCTGGCTTTTAAAAGCCGATGAAAAAAACGACGCTCTTTAGCACTCCTTGCCTTTGCAAATCTGTATCTTCTTCCCTGCGTATTCATCCTCCCACGCCAGAGGAAAAAGGGAAATAAATAAAAATGTAACCAAAAGTACAGATAAGGGCTCTTCTTCTCTTTTCTTCTAAGGCATTCAATTCCATTTTAGGACTACATGGAGATTATTTTATGGGGAGCTTCAGCAATTATTGTGAAGTATTAAAGCATGGTTACAAAAGCTAAATCCCAAGATTTACCAGTCTGAGTTTCCAGTTTCTAACTCCTTTGCATTTACCAAGGACATGCTACTTCTCAGGCAGGACTAATGTACAGAGGATGCACTAATTGCAACCAGTAATTTAGATCATAGGATACAGCAAGGTGGGGGAGAGAATCTAGGAAGGAAGTCGAAATACAGGAAATAAAATGTTTGCCTTGGGAGGCAAATAAGGACTAGATAGGCTAAATATTGTGGCTGTACTGCCCTATCACCACCCTAACCTTCTCAGGAAAGGCTTTCAGACAAGAAGGTGAAACCACTGTGTTCCAAGGAAACTGCAGAACAAGTCCCTCAGGATTTCATCTGACTGTGCATCTCCATACCAGCCCTCCCAGCTCCTCCTTCCCAACAGAGGCGAGGCTGTGCTCACTCATCACCCTGATGTAAACACTGATTTTTGCCCACTAGTTACAGATTTAAAATCAAAACTGCAAAAATCTGAGTCTGACAAACAATAAAAGCAAGTCCTTTCTAAAAACAATGCATGTCGTCCCTAGAATAAGACCACAAACATCATTTATTTAATAGCTAGAAGCACAAGGTATTCATTAAATTGAAAAAAAAAAAATATGGGCAACACAATGTCCACACAACAATTAACAGGACAATTGGATCATCTTCCTGAAATTAAGCGAATATTGCAGAACATTCTGTTCCATATTTAACAATAGCAGGTATCTGCCTAGATTAATTTCAATATATTAGTCTGAGTTTATACCATCATGTAGCAGTTTTGCTTGGTTTTTTAAATGATGACATGATTCATACGAATCCGTATCAGTCATGAAAGGCTGACAACATCAGGGACATTTTTAATAAAATATACAGGATATTTGGCTGCATTAATTGTGACTGAACAAGAGCCTCACTGCTTTGGAGCAGCCAGGCTGCATCAGCCATCCAAAAGCTGCTGTAGTGACTTAAGAAGCTACAAAAGAAGGGCAAATCCAGCAGTGGGTGTGCATTTTGGATATCCAGGGTACACTGCTCCCACCCACGAGCCACACTCGCCTCCATGTCCTGGCCTCTCTCAGACAATACATCACAGGAGAACTATTTTTACTATTTTATTGGAAGGGACAGACCTAAGCTCGTGCAGGGATGTGCTGAATGTCCACACATTAACCCCTGAAATGAGTGGGACCTGAATCCTCCTTCCCGATTTTTTGACCCTCCAGACGTGCTCTCCCTGGGGCACCACGATTGCTAGCATGGACACAGGTGGAGAGGGCTGAAAATGCACTCTCCTTTCCCCTGCTTAAACTGAGAGCTGGAGAAAATTCAGCAAGAGGCTGATTGGCAAGAGCTTTCCACTCTGCTAATTGGCTTCTCAGACTGAAATGACATCTATGTTTAATACAAGTGATTTTATATTTATACATATATATGCCTGGTTAAGTGGATGAACACACAGAGCAGGCATTTCAGACAGCATTTCAGTGCCAGCTCCCTGCTCTCTGCTTTCCTTGGTGCCTGGCCCAGGTAAATTGGGGCTGGTGGAGAGGGGAAACACTTCGCAAAGTGCTGTGGGGGTCTTTGCGCAGGCCTCTCTGCTTTCTGCCCCACGGCTTCGCCTCCCTGGGAAGGCAGGCAGGGCAGCCAGGACACGTAAAAAAGGTCCAGAGGAAACGGTTCTTCGCAGAAGGGGCCACCATGTCACAGATGGAATAACACCAGTGAACCTCTTGATGGTTCAGAGCCTTCCCTGTCATGCCAAGAGAGTGACCACCCGTCCCTGCCTGCAGCCCGGGCCGCTGCTCCCTCCGCAGATGGAACAGGCAGCCGAAAGCGTCTCCCCGCATTCCAGCCGCGGGCCGGCTGTGCCGACACCCACGCACCGCGGCTCCCAGCCCAGAGCAACCCCCTCACCCGCACCGAGAGGGCCTTCATGGAACAAATTACTTCCAAATGCCTGGCTCTGAGGCACAGGGAAAGAGGGAAGCCCAGGTTTGTACCTGGGTCTGCTCACAACAGAAAGAAGGCAGCAGCTCCGCTTAAAAACACCACTGCCTGCAAACTATCAAATTAATCCCAGGATTTCAACAGCTTTTCTTCATTATTTTTTGTCTCAACCAAACCACAAATTTACTTAATGACTAAACCAGGCGAGCGAGTACTTTGTTTTCCAGACAGCAGGAACATTTCTAACGGGATCCAGGTTTTCAGAGCACACGTTTACCAACGTCAGGCAAGGAGGGAGAGGTTCCATTGCTGAGATGCTTTTGATGCTTTTTTTAACTTCCCCAAACCTGCCTGCACCAGGGCATCTCCGAGCCCTGAGCCCGAGGAGAGGCACTGAGCGGGGTGAGGAGGAATACAATAAGAACACTGTGTTCCAGGAATGACTGAATAAAGGCAAGAGCATGCTCTTGGCCGGCAGGATTCAGCACTGTAACTCCGTCTGCCACTTTTCTTCTCTGTCTGAAGCAACGTTGTTTGTCCACGCTTCTCTGAAATGGAAAGTATTTCCTTTTGCCTGCTCGTTCCAAGGAAAGATCTGAGGAGGCCTGGTATAACCAGGCAGAACTGGGGAATCTCCAGTGACTTGACTCTTATTTGCCAAAATTTCTGCTCAACAAGAAAGGGCTTACAAGAAAGAAATTACGAGCAGATTTCTCTGCAAGTCCAGTAACTTAAGACCAGGGTCTGCAGAATGAGTAAGTTTTTGGATGGAAACAAAGCATCCAGCTTTGGCCGATGACTCTGGATCATTCCCTGCCTTCCTACATAGCTACAGAGCCTCTGGAATGTTCAAAAACGTAGGACAGGGACATCTGCAGGTACATGGACCACACTGGGGAATGGGAGCCACTGGAATCCAAGGGCTAAGTAAGACCACAGGCACTCAGTCCTTCCTTGGACCACCAAAGTTTTTCAGGAGGGCATCAACCCCAGCACTGCAATCCATTGTTGTACTGCTTTCAGGGACAAATTTCCCAATACTTCAATCACGACACTGAGTGGTATCATCAGCAGATGGCTGAAATGAAAGGGGAAGATATGCAGCTCAGAGGGGCTCTGCTTTACAAAGACTACTTGCAGCTTTGACATTAAACCGCTTGCCTGTACCACTGGGCCATGTAACATAAGCTGAGCTGCATGACCACAGACTTGCTAGCCTCACTTGAATTCCCCTCAAAACAATGGTATGAAACGCAATACTCGTTACCAATTTATTGCCAACAAACTTGGAATTCTAATGAAATTACAAATTTGGGTGGCAGAAGAAATCAGCTGATGTAATATTTTGAATGCCTATGAGGCACCTGACTTAGAACCTCAAAATTACTCAGGTTTGCTCATGAAGACCTTTGACAAAGCCCTACTAATGATGAGGTGGGCAGAATTAGCAGTAATCCTGCACAAAATAAAAGACTTTATTTCACTGATTAAGGTCTGGCTCACAAGACACATGAAGAGAAGAGGTCTGCCTCCAAGCAGAGTTGCTTGCTGGTGTCTAAACTCCTACAGAAATGATCCAAGAAACTTCCCCCCTTGAACAAGAACCTTTGAGGTGAATGAACTCTGACCTCAGCTGGTAACAAAACCAAAACCATGGAGGGCTGGCAAGACCTGGCAGAGATAAAGCTGAGAGTCAAGATTTAATAGTGCTCCCAGAGGGGAGATTCAGCTGATTAGAAACATCCTACTCTTCTCTCTCAGTGTATATTAAAGGTCAAGAAGTGGGATCAGATATTGGCAGCACATGAAAAAACAACTCAGTCGAGCAAAAGACCTTCACAAAGACGTTTCATACCTTCACATTAAAAATTCCTGCAAAGTCTTATTTAACTTTACTTCCATCTAGGGAACACATTCAAGTTTAAAGTCAAGAGACCATTAGATCAGGACAGAAAAGAAGCACCCCTACAGAAGACTTCTACCTCCAATCAGTATTTTATAATGATCAAGAGTTCATAAGCATCAGCTGACTGCAACCATGACAGATAAGTAGGTCTCAGAAGTACAGCACCATGAAACAGAGCTTCTCCAGCAGTGCTCTGAGTCTCACAGGCTCCCCAAATGGGGTCATTAAAGGACACTTGTTGGATCATGTTAACAAACGGCAGGCTGTATCAACAACAACATACTGGCAAGCTGCAAAAAGCTTTTAAACTTGCTCTATTATTTATTGCTCAGCTCCAAAGAGATGTCAGCATCACAGCAAAAGTATAAATCCTAACAGGGTCTCCTGGTCTCTACTGGGAGCTCGTAATCTGATTTTCCTTTCACAGCTCAAGCCGACCTGGCTAATATAATGCAGGGGGTGGGGCAAGAGGAGGGTGGACAGAGTCATGTTGTCCTTCTGACAAGGTCTATTAGAGGTTGACAGCAATGACAAATCCTCAGAAGAACTGTAATAACAACCACCAGAAGGAATGTAAAACACAGAAACTGTGTCTGAGGGAGACAGATGCTGTTAAAAAGGGTATTTCCTTTTCTAGAGATACTTATGTTCTTTCTTTTTTAAGAGTTTAGCAGACTAACAGCGAACAACTTGCTGTTGTCTCTGGAAAATAGGCATCCAGAAGGAAGATGGTCTTGTGAAGCTGCTACAAACAGCCCTCCTTTTAAGCAAAGATTAAAGTAACTTTTCCTTAGATGGTGAGCACAAAGTATTCTTTCACAGTCCTAGTTTTGGGACAGTCACCAAACCTTGCATTTCCAGCCAGACCTGGAAGCCAAACCATCAATCGCTGCATCGAGGTCACACAAAGTCATATTTAAAAAGGAAGAATGAAGTCAGTGGATTCAGTTTTCCATTTCTTATGGCTGTTCTTTTACAAATGGATCTAAATTTGGTGTCTGATTGGCAAACTAAGAGCAAGGAATTTCAGAGCACTGAGAAAGATGGAGACCAGCATCCAAAGGGAGCCAGGGCAGGTGGGTCAGTAATCCCTGTTTACTGGGAATTTCTTGACTGTAACTCCAAGGTTGGTGTGCCGGCCATGCTCTGCTCCTGAGGGTTACACATCTCCAGAGGCATTTTTAACAATCCAAGGTGCAAGAACCAGTTCACCTCACTGAAACAGGTATTAATATGGAGAGAAAAACAGCTGAAGGAGGCAGGGAGGGGGAGAAAAAATAAAGAGTCGCTCATAGACAAACTGCACAGGAGCTCACAGGGTGATCCCTAGGACACAGCAACACCAAAGGGTCCAGCTAAACTCCACACCTGGGGGAAGGTGAAACACCTTTAACTGTTTGGGAAGTTTATACATGTGGTCTACTCCCCTTATGAGGTCTGGCCACTGCTTGGGCAAATCCTGTGCTTGTTCTTCCTGGGGGCACTTCACAGCAAGTAAAACTTGACTTCAAGACCTGTGCTGAGGTTTGTTGTTATTTTTGCCTTCAAGATTTTTTCTGTTTTGGTTCTCATCCCTTGGAACAGGCATATATATGGGCTTTTACCTTTATTGCACAAATGCCACAGCATCTTCTCATCTGGTATGCATTATTGTGGTATATATATGAAGCACCATGTCCACTCCAAGTGCTATAAAAGAGCTGTTTGAAGCCTTGTCCCATTCCTACTTATCTTTATACAATTAAAACCAGTTGACAGCTCCATATAGGAAGAATAAGTGACAATGCAAGCAACGTGCTTTTTGTTCTAAACAAAATAACCACTCTTCGGATTAAAGACGACTGTATTTGGTTTTTTACCTCAGTTTCTTAAAGACACAAGGCTAGATGAGCAAACTCTGTGTGTTCCATTGATGTCTTTTAATCCCTCCAGAAATTCTGAGTACAAGGTACTTGCTGACACCCAACCAAATTCAACAGGGGAGGGAGGCCCCAGAGACACTGTGAAAATTAATGAAAATGGGGAAGTGTGGAGACACTCTTAAGTGCTCTGAATAACTGATCTCAGCAGAAAACCTATGTGAAGAGAAGAGCTTACACTAACTTCAAATGCTCCAGCTCCAGCTGACAACTCCCCAGACACTGAATACAGCACAGGACCATTGCAAAAGCCACATTTTTGCAGCCCCAGAGGTGAGACCTGGTTTAATTCTGCATTTTGGATGGCAGTGGGCGGGCCCACAATCACCTCCAGTTGACATGATGTATCGCTGACACCATTTTCTTCTTCTGCAGGAGCAGAGCACTAGAGCTCGCCTGACCCACTGCCACACTGCAATCATCCCAAGTGCCATAAACAGAAATGAAATTCCACAGATGAAGGGAAAGGCTGTTTTCTGTGTATGGCCTGGAGCACAAGAGCTGTGAAACACCGGAGCCCATCTGTGTGACACAAACCTACCATCTGTTACTGAGTGCATATGGGCCACACCATACAGACAGGATTTCACTGACCAGGTAGGTACTACAGGAAAGCATCATTACTCTAAATGTTTTCTCCTTGAGACAGCACAGAAAAGCAACCTGTAAGTTGGAAAAAAAGTATCTTCTACTCAAAAAGTGTCTCTTTTGCTCATGTATCACTTACTATCTCTTACTCCTCTCTGCAGAACTTCATCTGCTCACGGCACAAGATAAATGGATTCACATCCTTATTTTTCCCCCTCTTTGTATTTTTACATCACCCAAATCTCATGTTGAATGCAGCATTACTCACTTTGCTGGAGATTCCTCTTGGCAATTTCCACAAGTGTATCTTGTATTTATTTGTGCTGCTATTCTGGGGAAGGAAAAACCATTATCCTCTTTATGCACAAAAAGCCAATTGCAATGCTGAAATTGTCACAACTTTCTCAAGACGTGGGTGCTCAATTTGAAATGCTCTGGGCCTAATACTCAGTGTTTTTTAAGACTTGTGCCTTGATGCACGCTCAGCACATCAGCAAGTCTGATCTGGGTCTCAAGTAGCAGACAGAAAGCTGAGGCACGCACAATGACTCTCTCTCAGGGAGAAGAGCTGTCTTCCAGCATTGCTCTGGCAAAACCCAGCACAGAAGGACCTCTGTTTTCCTGCTTGCATCTTCTGTCTCTTCTACTACAGGGCCTTTCAATGACACAAGAGGCAATGCAGATGCCCTGCGCACTTTCCTTCCTACCTGCTCTGTTGGCTCCTCTGGCTCTACCCACCCCACGTACGGAAAAAGCAAAAAGGCTGAAGAACAGGCAGTTTCGGCTACAGCACCTGAAAACTCTGGGAGGCATTGGAAAACCCCTTTCCAGTTCCAATACCCTGTACAGTTTGTCTCCTGCTAGCTCCCAACACCACCTGCTCACCGCTGGAGGAACTCCCCTTCCTCACCTCCTCCTCGTCACTGCACAAAAAGCCTTTTTTTTCTCTGAGTGCCTTTTCTGGAGGATGTGAGAAGAGAGCTGGCTCACCTAATGATGAGTGCTGAAGGCTCCATGATCAGCAGCAGCAGGAATTGTATTTTCCTGTCTCTGAAGTCTTAGCCACGGGCATCGTCACAGTAAATACACTTTTCAGGTGCTCTGACAGCCAAAATTTTAAACCATCTTCTATAGAGCTTGTGCCATTTCACAAGTTTATAATTCAGTCATATTGAATGGATTCTCACGTGGATGGCAAAATACATGTTCGAGCTGCCAGCATCCTCCCACCTCCAGCAACCCACTTGCCAAACCCCAGCTTCAAAGTGGGAAAACTGGAAGGTTATCAATGTAAAGTAAATTGTAAGACTCTGACATGAACAAAACAATGTAATTTCCTCCCCCTCTGTTTTCACTAAAATTTGCCAAAATAATTCAGCCTGAGGCAGAATCTCAGCATGGAAGAACACCAAACAACACAGCCTGATAAAGATATGAGCAACTACAACAAAGTTGTGTATAATAGGGAATGTTGGGCAGCCATGACTACAGCCACTGCTGCCAGCTCTGCCTATAGTGTAAATGAGCAGTATTTTAACATCTCCATAAATCCCCTCTCCAAAACTACGAGTGAGTCTGGAATATGACTCATAATATCCTTGGCACACATTGTGATCACAAAGTTGATGAAAGCACCCGTCCCTGAACCCATGTATGAAAACTGTAGATGAATTCATCAAAACATGCAGGAGCTTGTGACACCAATGTCTGTCTGAGCCTGCACATCTGCAGCGGTGGGACTCCTGTGTGACACGATGTGACAGTGAAGTGACACTTTGCTTTGAGTATCTTTTCATATCCAGAGAAGAGAGGACAGTATTTGCCAGTGGTTTATATTCTAGGAGTGACTTTCCTGGGCTACGTGTACATCCACAGCGTGATGCAAAACTCACACTGGGAATAAGACAATGAAGAGCCTCCTCTGTTGTTTGTGTGAGTGTTGCTAACACTCAACGGCATCATCTCCTCACTCGAGATGATAACAAATGTCTGTGTATTCTGCAGATGCGTTTGCAGCTTTTAGCAATTAATAAAGGAACTTACGAATTCCACTGTTGGTGACTTGGTGACATGGATTCTCCACATGCAGGATCTCTTTGTTCCTTTCCTGTGAGCAATAGGGTGACTGCCTTGTGGGATGGCCTACCTCAGTCCCGGTGAGCAGTCAGAGTAATTTATCACACTGCTTTATCCAGAAGTAAGGAAGAGGACTTTCTCAAGCAGCTATTTCCTGACACTAACCTTGCAAACCCTCCTTGCTCTCGCAGGCTGTATTATCTGTGAAAAGTTAGGGAACTTTGGGGCAAAGAAATATCTGCACAATTCCTTGACTGGGGCCAACCCCAGGAGATGAGAAGACCATGCATGTCTGCAAGAAGCTGACCCTGGAACCCGCAAGAATAATCCTCTTCTACTGCTGGAAATGCAGTTGCACCCAAAAAAAATGTTTTGGGGATTTTGTTTTCTGCTGCAAACAGAGGAGAAACAAGGCCACAACATCTCTCAAAGACTTGGGTTTCATTTTTGGGGAGAATGCCATTGCTGAGGAAGACTTCTGTCCTTCTGGTACTTTACGGCAAATTCACCAAGTGACAGAACTCTGACTCTTTCAGTGAAAATGTGGTAAGAATCCAGGAGACTGAATATACCCCATACCAGTGCCTGCTCAGCTCCTCATCTTAGAGAGGAGATATTTCAATCAGTCCTTAAAGAGGAACCAACAACTATGATTCCATCAGCAGGAGTGGATGCGTTAGAGATCATCAGACCCCAGAAAATCTGGTCCTGATCAACAGCACTTTCCCAAATGACAAGAACTAGCAGGCCAAGGTCACCTGCCTGGCTGAAATTCAGCCCAGGAGGACTGGCTGAACAGCAGTTAGAGAGAGGGCTCTTCAAACAGAAGTCTGAAACATGTGGAACTTTTAGTTCTAGAGCAAGAAAAGATTTTGACCCAGTTTCAGATTTTAAGTCCATCTCCTAAACAAAAGCAGCCGAAGTTTAAATGAGCCAATTCTGCAGATCATTATGTTGCTATTACACAATTCCTTCTAATCCCTGAAGTGTGGAAGATGTGCCAACGTCAGCCCAGGCACATCTTTGTCATTTCAGCTGGACTTCCATCCTTTCCACTAAAGATTTCATTCTGCTAAACCATTCTTGACGAATGCCAAACACTAAAATCTCCCAAATATTTATTGTAATTTCTCTGGCCACACTATCACAAGTGCCTAAATTCCCCTTCTCAGTTGGAGAGCTATCTAGACCAGAGGTCTCCAAATCTTTCAGCCAAATAAACATCACAAAGGCTCACGAGCCCTATGAGTAGTAAGGGAGAGATTGTTTGTGCTACAAAAGGAACAAAAATGACCAGCCATCCCCTGCTGGCTATTCTCCTCCCCTAAGAACTTGGTCTAATCCCCTCTACCCTAGAGCTCTTAAGAAACAATGTGCCAAGGAAAGGGAGTAACTGCTCTGCATACTGATTCCCTGCAGTTTGGACATAGCTTGTGGAGGACCACTGCCAGCCAACTGCTGAGAGCAGCCCCCTCTGAGATGCTGTGCTAAGGCAGAGGTTGCTTTTCATCCCTCTGTCTTAGGGACTGCCCAAAGAAACTGCTGGGATGGCTGCAGCTCTCTTGGGATCATCCAACAGCAGAGCACTTCCCACATCGTCTTTGTGTCTCCTAAGCTCAGCAGAAAAAAGGGCTGTGGAGCCCACAGCCACTCTCTGAGATAGTCCAAGAAGCAACCTGGGCTCATCCAAACATTTTGGGGAGAGGAGGATGCAGTCCAAGGAGAACACTCCCATTTCTCTTCCAGTGGCTCCTGACACAGCACCCTTTAGGTGAGGAGGTACGCATGCTCGCTGATGAGCCACGCAGGGAGCAAGTGCCTGAGGTGCTGAGGGAAAGGGGGGAGACGAGCCAGAAACATGGGCTTGTGGCCACCCCTGTGTGCTCCAGTGTACCAAGGCCAAACCTGGAAGCATTGCTGTATCTAAAAGAAGTCACAGTTGAGAAGGTAACATCATAAACCTATAAAAATATGGTTTTACTGCTGCTGACTAGCTGAGACACACAGAACATGTGTTACAGGGAACATAGCACGATTTTATTAGCAAACAAAGCCATTCATGCCGAGTGGCCCAAATGGGGTGGGTTGAATTAAGAGAACAATAGCAGTTCATCAGATGGCCCTTTCTTTCACATATGTCTTCAACTTACTGCGCTAGCAAATACTTAAAGAGACTTGGAAATGCATTTTCATTCGAAGAGACTCACATTATTAACACATTAGATTGAAATCAAAATAATTGAGAATGTAACCTATTCCTGATGCATTAACTGACTAAATCTAAACCATCAGCACTCAGGCAACCTTCTCCTTTTGGAAACCCACTTTGTGATCAAGGGACTGTTTGCCTGCTTTAGCCCAAGCCAGCACTTTGCAGCTCTCCTGAGACTAAATGGGATAGTCTTTCAGCAGTGAAGACGGTGAGTGCTGCATGACTACCTGAGTGTGTGGGTCACAGGAGAGCTGTGCAGCCCTCGAGTTGTCCAGGGGAAGACGTGCTCAGGCTCAGACCAATCTGAAAGGAAGAAAACTCATGCCGCTGCGTCAGAGGCTGATGCTAACCACATTTCCAATTCGATCGTGGATTCCAGTTCCCCAAATAACAAAACAATAGACACCAAAGAGGAAAAGTGGAAACTGCTGCTTGGGGAAGCTTGCCATGACATGCTGGCTGGAAGTGTGCTGGGACCAAATCCTGCTGCAGCTGGGCTGGGGCTGAGCACACCAAGGCAGCCCGCAGGGAAGGCAAGGCTGGCTTCCCCGCTTGGAGCTGCCTGCTGGCCCGTCTGCCTCTCTCCCTCCCTGCTTCCTCTGCAGCTCTCCTCCAATGCACAGTACTTGTGCTGTCACTCACCCCAGGGTGAGACGGATGAGAAGGGCAGGGACAAGCCTGGAGATGGGCTTGAGAAGGAGAGACTACAGAAGTCACAGCAGGCTTTGGCTCTGACTGTCTTGCGATGGGTATTCCTGCAGTGACAAGGATCTAGAGTTGCCTCACTCTTGTTTTATGCCTAACCATTTTCAAGACTTGTGTTTTGCAAAAAAACGAGGTAGGTGACTAGAGATGCTGCTGGTTTAGGAACAGCCTGCCCACTTACATTACAGATTTGCCACAGGACACCAGTACAAATGATAAGGCAGCATCACCCTGGTTTAACCTTTGTCAAAGAATTCCTAATCTTCTCCAAGATTAGATTTCTATTCTTCTTAACTGCCAGCTAGACTGCAGGGGGCCAGGCCCGCAGACACAAATTAATTACATCAGCTGTAATTCACACCTCTGGATGTGTTTGTTAAGTACTTTTTCATAAGGCAGTTGGGGGGGAAAAATCTAGTAGCGTATCACATTGAACTACAGATTTCTGTTGAAGAAGGAGCACTACAAGGGTTAGGGCTATCCTAAACCCTGATACTCCAACAGGTGAATTCAAGCAGACACAGTTAATTTCAGCGCAGGACTGTGTCCATCAACTCACAGAGTCCAACCAGACACCTCTAAGATCTACAACAGCAGCAATAAACCAGCCATAAAGAGAGCCCAGCTCATCATCATCAGTCGGTAGCCCAGAGTTAAGTCCCTGTCATGCACAAGGGCTCAGAGACACAGGAGCTTCCCAGCCACTGCTGAGGGATGTCTCTGCCCACCATCCAACCACACCAAAGGAAAGCTGAAATATCACCAGGGAAGATGCTGTTCCTCAAGTGCTGGAAAATCCCCCACCCTAACACAAGTCCCAGCGTTTTCCCTCCTCAGCTGAGTGAGCACGGGCCTCCAAACACCAGCACTGTGCAAACAACACAGGAGAACTGTTTTGGCTGTGGCAACCTTTGCAGTATGACCTTGAGGCAAGGAACACAGGGCTGCTGGTGAGTTTGCAGAGAGCCAGCTCAGCGTCCCGCTGCACCTAGAGGCGACAGACCCGTGTGTAGGGCAAGGCCAGGTAACTGCACAGTCGTTCCCACTGCCCAACACCCTGCAGGGACACTGGGAAAGACTTGGTCAATCTTATATTGGTGCAAGAACAATTACAATTTTCCTATAATTCGCTAGAAAGAAACTGCACAGTGGCTTGGTTTGCTCAGAGAAGGAGAATTCCCCACTGCACAGGGTGATGGCTGAGCAAGGAGGAGACCCAGCCATGCCCAGCAGTCCAGATTAGCCCTGCCTACCCCATACTGCGACAACATCCAAAGGGAAAATTCCATGCTTCTGTCCTCTCCCCAGTTCCTTCCTGCTCCTCCAACCTAGGGACTACAGACAGAGAAAACCACCAGCAGCCCAGTGATGGATGGGCAAAACTCTGACAAGTATCAGATGATCAGCACCAGGAGGCTGATGGGGAGATAGTGGCCCCAAGCTCATCCTGCTGGAATGGCACGTCAGAAATGTCCATGGCTTTCTGCTTTCCAGCAAACAGGGTGGCAGGGGCAGGACGGGGTAGGGCAGCACAGATTTTAGGCATTTTTTTAGTTCAGTACTCCTACAGCGACCACAGGCTGCACAAGAACAACTTCCAACCCAATTAGAAAATGAAAAAAAACCCCAACCAAACACTAAGGACTAATTGCTTAAGATAAAAACACCTTATCTCCCAAATGATTTCCCTGACCTCTTGATGCATGGCAGTTCTCCTCTGAATAAAAACGTGAACTATTTACCCAAGGTGGGATTTTCATGAGGGCCTGTAAGTGTGTCAAGGCAAGGTCAGTAAGGAGAGAGGATTTTTTTTTTAATTTAATTTTTTTTTAAGGCCAACAGCTACTGCTTGGAAAAGCTAGCAAGGAAACGTCCAGGCCCTCCGATCACCCTCCTGGTCTATGAGAAAAGTAAGAAACTGAAAGTCAAACACAGGCTGAGAGTAAATGTTCCAAGTTAAATACATTAATCAATTAGATAATTGGAATGAAAATGCTGCTCAGTACCCCTGAAAAGGCCAGGAGACGTTAGCGACAGGACATGGCAAAGCTGCAAAGAGGACAGCTGTCCTCCACAGAACACTGAGGTTATGTGGTGGTGAAGCACTAAAACATGTCAGAAAAGAAATACTCTTTCTTCAATTTGGCATTTTTACAGTCAAGCAGAGAAATGCAACTTTCAGGCTTTACATCAGAGGCATGTCCTGGGCCTCCACGTGAATCAGAGCCTCTCGTTGGCACTTTCCCCCCAGAAATGCACAGTTTGCAACAGCCAGGTGGGTCCCTGTGCCCTGCTTCCTCTGGACCTTCCAAAAGCAAGCTGCTTTCGACAAAGGGGTTTGTTCGGGATGGCAAAGCCCTCCATGTGTGCAGGGATCCTGCAGCACCAAGCCTGGGCAAGGATGGCGACCACCTTTGCCCACAGACCCTGCCTAGGGACCATCACAGCTACAACAACATGACGGGGCTGACGCAAAGCCAAACTCTTTCTTTGCATAGCCTGGAAAGAATCCCAGCAATTTCAACGAGAGGGCACTCTCCCTGCCTGCCATCTCCCGTGGATTTTCAGCACAGCTCCTTGAAGCTGCCAAATGCCAGCCCCACACATTGCACGAATGAGTTATTCCAAACATTTTCAGCCCGTGTTGTTGTGTGCTGAGGTAGAGCTGGGCGTGAAGAAAGCATTCATTGAGTTAACTCCGTTTTACTCGGCAAGTGGAACAAATTTCATCACCCCCTACAAGTCCATTCTGTTTTCTATTTATACTGCAGCCATTTGGTGCAGCACTCAGGAGCAGCAGGAACAGGTGATGTAATGCACTGTACAAACAGCATTCTGTTCATACAGTGGGAAAATAAAGCGCATTCTCTTGGTTTCTTTGATCACACTTAAAACAATCAGATTAGAAGTCACAGATAACCCAATACATGCTGGAGATGAAAGGGCTCTGGAGAAATAAATCACCCAAAGTTAGATATTAAGCAAGATTCCTCTCTCAACAATCAACTTATCTGCAGAGAGAGGAGGAATGACCATGTGGTTTCAAAATCCTGCCAGGCATTTTATTTATTTTTATAATACCATAAAGCTACTCCACCCACTTTTTCAGAATGAACGTTGCATTACACAACACATCAAAGGGACTTTATGGCCTAAATTAAGCAATAAAATAGTTGAGATTGTGCGTTATGCTGAAAATTGGCCTGCTCCTGGTGCCTGGGAGATGGGAGGCAAACACATGTTCAGAACACCTGAAGAAAGCTCGGGGCAGTATGGCCTGAGGTACCGAAGTGTGTGGCACTCGCATTTAATAGCCCAAAGTGAAGTTTGAGGCACTTGGTGCCTGTTGTAACCCTCTCTTGCTCAGGAGACAGTACCAACTCAAGGAATGGCATGAGACAGCAGTGCTAGCATGAAGAGCTGGGACGCTATGGCCCTTCACATCCATAACCCTCAAGGTTTGGTTTATAGCCAAAGTTCTGTTGGAAGCTGTGGGCTTCATGGATGTGGTTCCTCACATTTGACAGCAAGCCATGCCTTGGGAAAGGAGATGGGAAAACCAAAGGGAAAGGTGTTGGTGGGGCTGAAGCACAGCTGCACTTCTCACCATCTTGCTACCTCCTGCCTCTCCCACATCTTGATCAAAATGACACAAAAAATAGAAAGAATTAAAGCCTCTCTTAAAACATTTTCTGGCTCATGTACATTTTGAATTGGAAAATAACCAGAAGTTGGGATACATAACAGTGGTGTGTTAGTGCTAAGCGTTTATTTTCCAGGTCTGCCTCATGCCCTTACAAAGAGAGGCAAGAAATGAGAGGATATCAAGAGAGAAGAAAGTTGGCAGATTGCATCTTTCCACAGCAGATGAGGGACTAGGCAGAGTTTCCATTAGAACAGCTTGGGAGGCACAAGAAAAGTCAGCTTGCAAGGACACATGAGCTGGCAGGTCCCACACACCCCAGTGTATGTGTGTCCTTTCCTCCCCGCTCCCAAAACACGGTTCAAAAAAAAAAAAGAAAAAAAGAAAAAGAAAAAAAATAGAGGTTTAATTAGTTTGGGCCCTATCATGATTTTCTGTGGCCTGACTCAAAGTGTTTGATCTCCCAAGGCTGGCGAGAGGTGTTTGAGCCTGCCCTCAGAGCCCCTGGCGCTCTAGCCAAGCACCAACAATGACTAGACAGACTTGAGGGCCACTCCTTCCATCTATCAATAGAGTCACTGTTGGGCAAGCTGACTCATTGCTTTCCCTGAGAACTGTTCGGCACCGGGTCACCATCAAAAAAGCAAAGCTAAAATTAAATAACTCTATGTTTGCAGGCAGTTAATTTAGCAAGAAGATGGTTTTTATTTCAAGGTTTTGTTTTTAGGAGGTTCCTCCAAAGAAAGCTTGTGCTGCTGCTTTTGCGCGTCAGAATTGGCCAGGAGCTCTTGGAGGACACACTCAAGTGGCTTTCGCTTCTCAGTCATGCTCTAAAGGCACAGTGAGGAGGATACTGAAACCCACAGACTGCATGTAAGGAGAACACACGTACACAAAAGCTCTGGGAACCCCAGGCAGAGAAGCAGAGCTGTTCATAAACCAGCCTGCCTTGGCACAGCACCTCCCAGGCCCACAGTGGGCAAGGAGAGGGCTTTTAACTTCCCGTTGTGTCTCTGCAACCCCTTACACAGGACGTAGAGCCCCAGACCGGACGTGTCAATCTCTGTTACGTCTCCCCGCACCGCTCCCCAGCTCTGCACTGGGTCAACACAGCCAAGCCTGGGTGGAGATAAAGGAGGGGTGAACATACCTCGTCTGATGGTTCTATTCCTGCTGTAAAACACAAAACCCACACGGAACTTCAAAGAATTTCCCAGTAAGTTCCCAGCCTCATTTAAGTTCAATTAAGTAATAACGTTTAATGTCCCCGCCCGGACAGATGTGGCTTCGGAGGATGACGACAACAAAAGCTTCAGGGTGACTGTGCATGACACAGATAAGAGGCAAGAGTTTGGACCTCGGTCACACAACATACCCACCAATCAGGTCACCTCAGGATCCAAGACATTCCCACATATGCCCTAGAGGAATGCTTGCACAGTTGGATCAAGGGCAGCCAAGCAGCAGATGTGACACCAGGACCAACTCCCTGAGTAGATTTGTCTGACTGTGATCAGACATGCTTTTAGTCTGCAGCAGATGAAGGTTCAGTACAATCCTATTCTCTACATCCAGGTACCACCACACACCAATGAGGACTGGGATCCTCTGTCTCTATCAGCCTCCTTCAGGCTGCTAAGCTTTAATTAACTGACACCTCCAAGGTATTCATGAACATCAGCAAGCTCTACAACATCTTCTGATTAACTGCATTTAAGCAATTAATTCTAAAGCAGCCTATTCTTCCTGAAACGTCATGCAATATGACTGAATAAACAGATGCCACTACCTTGCTAAGAAGACAGCAGCTCTCTGAAGACAGTTTCAGGAAAGTACAAGGCAGACTTCTGCACAACAATATATGAAGATGGTATTTAAGGTTTCCCGGTTCTTTGAAGGCCTCCAGGACTTTACAAGAGAGACCAATCCCATCGCAAACAGGTCATCTGATGCAATTACAAGTCGTGGTGGAGTCCCCAAACTTATCTCCATCAGACACTCTTGATTTCCTGTTTGTGGCATTGACAAACAAAAAGCTCTACATTACAGGTAATTACACTTCACAGAGGACAACAATTAAGAAATAGCCAATTACATTTTACAAGTGCAGGATAATCAAAAGCTTCCTCAAATATCTAGAGTTGCAGTAAGTACTTAGAAATGGCAACTCCCAACAAATTGCAGGTAATTTAGAGCAATTTACACAGATGACATATTTCCCTATCTGTCCTCAAAACCTACAAACTTGGTTCTGAAAAATACTGCAGGAATTCCGAGAACACAGCACTGCTGATTTCCAAAAATAGTTCATTACCTATTTCCACCTTCACTGGCCTCAAAGGTGAGATGTAGGACTCTGGTCACCAGAGTGTAAAGAGAAATCAACTACCAGAACACATTTCAGCTCAAGTATTTAAAGAATGGGAGGATTATAACATGCATAGCAAGTCTAAACAACAACAAAAAATATCTATTCCTTTTATTTACGTTATTTGAAAAATATGCTTCATTTTAACAGTGCATGATTTGATTTAAGCCGTATAGATTTTAAAGGAATTGTCATGTCCTTTATTTGTTACCCAGTACTGTGGCTTGCACACAGTCAAGGCAGGAGAACCAGGATCAAACAGCAAATTAAAAACCATTAAATGATGGAGAGGAAAGGAAACACGTCCTTTTCATTTACAACTTTTTAGACAGGAGATATAAAAGCATCCCAAGAGGAACAGAGGAGAGAGATATGGATGTAACCTAACGCAGATAGGTTGATACAGTACAGCAATTTCATCCCTCACTTTCAGTGCATATTTTTTGGGGGGGGGAAAATGGTTTTCGTTGGTCATATGGGTTGTTGGAACTGGAGTTTTACCTCAGAGCACGGCTCTCATATTGTATTTGAAGATTCTCCGCAGTGATGGCTCCCTGTCTCCTGGCCACCAATCCAGCCGTTACTGCCATTCCTTAACCACACGAGCATATGAATTTCTGCAGGGCTCGTTGCTGCATAAAAACTGATGAAGTCTCTCAGGATTTGCTCGGCAGTTAGTTAAGGACTAAAATCACAGAGGTATTCACTGGAAAGGACCTCTGGAGGAACAGAGTAGTCTAACCTCCAGCCTAAAGTGGGACTACTTGTCAATACCAGGTAAGGTGACCACTGCCGATGTTCTTACTGAGAACATGAGTATTTCGAGAAATCTGGTGAGAGAGGTAAAATCCTGATTAGCAATGGCCAGACACTGAAACAGCCTTTTGTGATCTTGCATCACAGAGATCATGGGAAGAGCAAGATCATGGGAAGAGCAAGAAGGAAAGATTAACTCAAGGAAAGCCATCAGTGCGCTTGAAAGAGCCTGGGACGGGCAGCAACCTGACATGAATATAAACCATGGCTGCAGTGTCAGCTGGAGAGGGGGCTTGGTGCAGAAGGGTCCTCTGTATGAAAGGGAGACCTTGTGAATGCATGAAGGGGTTGACTGCTGAATACAAAGTTTAGATGCAATACTAGCAGGAGACCCTAAAAGAAGGAAAAAGTTATTTTCAAACTCTATCTCCACCATAACTGTATTGGTAACAATGTGGTTAGAAAGACATCCCTGAGCCATTCTGAGGGACTGTTTTCCTTGTCCTCTGCACCAAAGGCAGAGCAACCCAATGTTCTACATCCTGTTCACACTCAGCTATTGCTCAGGACTGATCATACTCCTGTTTGACAAACCTGCCTGTTTTAGTAAGCAGGAAACTACACTGGTTAGATAATTTCAGATGCTTGCTCTTACAACCCTAATTTTGTCTACTTGGCATATCAATGTGCATTCATTCAATTTTAAAAGAAAAACTATTTTTAAAATTCAGATTTTAAAGGAACCACATTTTTCTTCCCTGCTAATTGCCTTCTGTGGCTTGGCAACATTTTTGTGGACAATAGGTGTTCCTGCCACTACTGTCCCATCTGGAACAAGAGGTTTGGCTCCAGTCCCACCCTCTTTCTTCAGCTCAGGCTTCCAGGATGATTTCCAAAGCTGGGAAGTGAGAGGATGATGCCACTCCATACCACCCGAGGCAACATACTACACCCAAGTCCACAGCCCAAGATGGGCTACCTGGGAGGGTTTCTGACACTGCTGGTGCCAAGCCACAGGCAGCAATTAACAAAGGAAAAGAGTTGCTGGTAGCTTGACTGCTGGCAGTGTGGTTGATGGCTCTGGACAGAAGAATCTACATGAGGTGAGAAACACAGCAATCCATGTGGAGCTGACTCAGGGCATCACCAGCAGCGACCAAAACCCAGGTGACCTTGTTGAGGCCAAGCAACTGCTGCCTCTCAAGCGTATCCTACCACTGGGGAGGCAAATCCAGTGAGCTGTAGGATGCATCTACCCCTCTTAGCATGTGGAATAGCTGTGGGCAGGCACTGGAGGACTGCAGGGCCAGCATCCTCACTATAAAACCAGTGGAATATCAGCTCACTCCCCAGAGCTCCAACAAGCCACCTCTCCCAGGTAGGGAGTGCCCAAGTCAACAATATTTGGAAAGGATAGTCACATCTTGAGGAAAGGGGTTCCAGCACTGCATCTAGAAATGAAAACAGACCAAGGCGGGGCCAGGTGGCCTTTCTGACTAGGCTGCTGCAGGAGGAGAAAAGTCTCCTTGAGCTCTTGACTAAAGCTGGAGCTGCTGGCAGCAGGGTTTGGCAGGAGACGGGCTAGAACAAGCACTGGAATCTCTGTCTTCCCCAAATTTGCTCATCTATTCCAGCCATGAAGCGTGATGGAGCAGTGGAGCTTGACTGGTGACCTGTCCCAGCGACTAGAGGTGCCCTGCTGATGTCTGGAGCAGAGACACAACTTGAGATGCCCATCTTGGAGACCCTTCCCCTCCTCTCCCAGCTCAGCTGCGGTGGAGCAGTGCCCGTGCCGCGCCTCTGGCTGGAGGAAAACGCACCCTGAACCTGATGAAACTGCAAGGCGTTGGTTGCTCGGCAGTGCCACCCACTGTGGTGCCAGCTGCCCTCTTGGCCACGCGGGCACAGGCCCTGCCCTGGTGGATGTTATCTGGGCTGGTGAGTCGGGCAGAGTGCTGGGTTAGCACAAAAACAACAACAACCCCCAGGTGCTTTCAGTTCAGTGCAGCACATTTCTGACGTCTTGGCAATCACGGAGAGAGAGGCATGTGACAAATGCCCTTCTCCCCAATAGCATGGGGCTGAAAATAAAAATACTCAGTTGTGCCCAGTTGGGAAGAAAAAACACCAGCACCTGCAATGACACAACCAGAGGAAAAACACCACAACTTCCAGCACCTCTAAAACCAGACTGCTGCATCTTAGAGGGATCATCCAAAAGAACTTCACTCCCTTCTTCCCCAGACCCCTAGAATCCACACAACAGATACTGCTGGAAGGATACAGAAAGAGGAAAGCAGATGCAGCCCACAGTGGGCACACAAAGCTGCTTCCCCACCACCTCTCCACTAGTCCCCTCAGTGTGTTTGTGTCATCCAGCCTTTGCCATCACTTAAAGAGAACATCACTATAGAGAACAAGTATAAAACAAATATTAAAATGGTGTGAGCCTCATCTCTCTGCCCATCCTAGTGCCAGCCACTGCTACAACAGATTCCACCTCACCAGTGAAAAGCCCGGAGACAGCAAGGCCAGCAAAGACAAAGGTGTGCTGGGTTTACCTTTGAAGGGATTTAGATCTGGAGCACTCAACATGGACAAACTGCTGAGACAGGCATTTACTCAAGTGTATAAACATCACAGGCAGCAAACACCAGCCTTGCAAGAATTCTCCTCCAAAGCTTAAGAATAAATTTGACATGTTTTTAAATAATTATGGATGAATCACTTGAAAAAACTTCCTACATTTTATCTTCAGTTGCTGACACTGATCGAGCAGCTGTTTTGTTTATAATGTAATTACACATTCCCACCTACTTGCACTCTCAGCGTGCAGCAGAGTACCTCAGGTAGCAGAAAACCTAAAGGCTGACATTTCCTTCTGGCCTTTGGAAGTGACAGAACAGTTAGCACAAAATTTAATTTATTTGAGGTGGGACGCAGGGGGAAAGAGAGACCACAAGTTAATTTCCCTTAGAAGCCCGCCGGTCCCCACCCAGAAACCTGCAGACAAAAGAATACTGCCTTTAAACTGGTAGGTTAGGTCTGAGACCAGAGCGAAGGTTTGTCAACCACGACAAGCTCCGACTTGTTTAACAGTCGACCGGAGGGCTGAAAAGTCTAATAAAACCAAAAGGCCTTCCATAACAAAGCTGCTGCCACTTAAGGAGAACATTCACACCCATTCAGCAGGGCTTTTTTCAAACCTGCAGAGGTATTTGGAGCCTCCAAAGCTAGCAAAGAACACCAAAACACAGCAGGAAAGAACTGGAAAAAACTGAAGTGAGCAATAAGGAACACACTGGGAACAGTGAGTAACTAACCACGGGAAGAGATAACAAAAATGCTGCACGACCTCCCTCCCATCACTTGGATGCCTTTCTAAAATAGACACTTCAGCCTGACCACAAGTTTTTGTGCAAGGATCACCGGGTGAAGCTGCATGACCTGTTATCTCCAGGATTACCAAAGGAAAGTTTTTCCCATGCCCATTTGGAAAGCTTCCTCTCTTCAGAAAGAGGAAGGTTTATACGGATCAGTTTTGCAGGCTCTGCCAAGCCCAGGCTGGGGAAGGCCCGAAACCACTGCTTGGGGACAGTGGGATGCTCAGGCTTCTCAAATTCTCCAGTTGGGCTGATTTCCCCAGTCGGCAGCACTCAAATTCCCCCGGGTCACAAACTTCACTGCATATATCCAGAGGGGAAAACCACCAAGCTGTTTTACAACGTGACAAATCCTGTGCTGCAGTGACACATCCACACATCCTTTGCTGCCCATTTCCATCTCATTTTGCCAGCACTGGTCTGTCTCAAGAAGGTCAAGGAGCCTCTTGGAAGTAGCTTTTCCCAAGAGAAGAAAGCCAAGTTCCACAGAATGTGCAGATGTTCAGAGACACACGAAATCTCAGTATTTCCACAACAAAGAAGGTGGCTTTTCTGCCATTGCTTTTCCTGGTAGAGCCACGGACCAAGCAACAAAGGACTTGTGGTGACGGTCTTGGCTCAGCTCTAGATGAGCAGAAGACACATGCTGCACACACCTGAGGCTGCCAGCCTACCCAACAGCTTCTGTCTGTGGTTTTGCTCAAGGAACACTTTTCTTTTCCTAAGAAACAAATGTTACGACAGTCACATGGACTGAATTAAAAGTACAAAGATCAGACTTCTTAGCCAGAGACCCCAAATTTTATGAAAAAAATTAAAAAGTACATGTCCTTGGAAATCCAATCTGAGTAGGGCCATAAGGAGAGTAAGAAGGTTCCAAGGTCATGTTTTACAATCTTTCGAAGCAGGAATGAAGCCGATGTCTGATGGAGACATTTAGTGCTGCCATCTGTACAGAGCTTCCCTTTCTCCAACACACTGCAAATGTTACAGTGCAAGAACTTGCTGTCTTTGCTCAGGCACTCTTCAGTTATACACAATAAAGGCCTTGTGCAGGAGATCGAGGCTGTATTTCATCGATTTGACACGATGGTTAACCTGTGAACTTTGCCCCTGCTAATGGAATAATTTCTATTTGTTGATTTCTCTTTTGGGATCCTTGAGGGTAGCAGTAGCTTCATCCCAGCTCTCATTTGCATGTCTAGTGCCAAATGGTTTTATAGCTCTTACTTCCGCGGAGCAAAGCCAGGACAAAGTTGATCAAATGCAGTAGCTATAGCTGGATCCTGAGTCTCCACACCTCTCTCCATGGATCCTACCTGTAATTCCTAGGAGCCCTGCAGTGACTTGGCTCTGATTCATACTTTGCTTGTGCAACCTTGGAGATAGAATCATGGAATGCTTTGGGTTGGAAAGAACCTTAAAGCTCATCTCACTCCATCTCCTGCCATGGGCAGGGACACCTTCCACTATCCCAAGTTTCTCTGAGCTGTGCCCAACCCGGCCTTGGACACTTCCAGGGATAGGGCAGTCATAGCTTGTCTGCTTCTTGGCTACCCAAGCAATCAATCCCACAGAAGTTCCAAAGCAACAGCCTGGACCAAGCTGGCAGCAATGGCAGAACAAGGAAGCTCCTCTTCCAGATAAATCTCTCCCAGTCCAAGAGGCTGATTGCCAGACAAGAAAACGACCAAAATTTATGACGAAAAAGGGCAAATCTGTTAAACGCTAAAGACATGGTTTTCCAGCAGACCTAACCCAGCGTAAACATGGACTGCTGGAAAAAAGGCAATTCTACCGGCCCAGTCATACTGCTCTTCTCATTCTAGCACGAGCACTCCTCTAAACACATGCTAGAGATAAAGGACCGAAAACCAAACCTCCAGAAAAGAAGGGAAATGAAGATGGAGAGAAGGACAGGACTGACTCTTTGGTCTACAACAGGACAGGGAATATGTGGGGGTCGGGGGGCTGAAGGATAAAACCCAGTAGTTTCTGGTCATCAGCTCTGAAGGTAGATCCAGGGACTAACACGAGGCTGTGCTGCTAACCAGGAGTTCTCACACGGGTATTTCAAAGAGGTTTCTTCCCCTAGCTACAGCTTTGCCTCACTCCACTGCTTAACATCAGGATAGATGAAAGCCCTTCAACTATTAGCTATTTAGATCAGATGAAGACCTTCAAAAAACTGATACTTTGAGGATAGGTTGTATCTTGGGAGCCAGGGGACCAAGAAATTCCAGGTCTTACCACAAAAGTGTACTCTGGAGTCTTCAAAGGTAAAATCCAATTTCCGTGTGGGTTTTATAGAATTCGGATAATCTGACTGAAAACTGCAACAGTTCTACTTAAATTCATTACTGCATTACAACACTGAGGGATCCAGACCAGGGCTGCGAGAAATGATGGTTTCGCTTTTACACACAAGTGTGACCTGCAACAATTTAATTTCTGAGTGTCACTTCAGGCAAAGCAGCTTGCTCTGGTACACAGGAGGGGAACAAGACGTGTGTCTCCAGAAGAGTCAGACCTTTCCTGAAGGTCCCTGAGCCGGATATTCGGGGCTCCACCAGTGAAGGAAGGGGCAGCTTTGCACCTGATGAGCAGAGATGGATGCTGCAGCCCCCAGAGGAACTCACACCTGAGCTATGTGTGTACTGCAAACTAGGAACAAAATGAGCCTTTTCAGAAACAAATCGCCTCAAACCCAGCTGACTGCTGTGGGAATATGTATTTCCAAGAGCATGATCTTTATAGAGTCCAAAGCTGCACCTCCAAGTGAAGCAGGCATTAATTAACTAATTTATAGCATTAGGATAGATGGTGTCAGATATACTTTGTATTTGGTAAGTTCAAAAGTGTAGCTTTCATCTGGCATTGTTCCACTTCCAAATCATCTCTACTAACCCTGCAGCACAGCTCCAACATCCCACTGCCATGGAAGAGGTGGATAAAGTGGCATCAAGGACACTCAGCCTCAACCACGCTGGGGTGGCACAACATGGGCTGTTCCACACTGCCAGGCCAGGCTCAGCAAACCCCTGCTCTCAACCAAGTGTCAAATCTTTTCAGAGAGATGCTCAGAATTATATTCACCGGCAATTTGACTTTTTAATCATTTCAATTACTGTGACTAAAACCCTTCAATCGGAACAAAACCGGGGAAAAATAACCCCTCTCTTTCTGAAGCAGCCTGCCTAGCTTAACAGACCATACCAAATTGTGAAGGTTTTTGCTTTTGTGGTCTTCACATATTTCATTTAATGCAGATAATTAACCTCAGTTTCTAATTTCAAATCCTCCACATAAGGAAGTGAAGTGACTGAATACATTCACTGACAGATGGAAAATTAAAATATTACTACAGCTTCTGCATGGCTCAAAAGACAGGGCTTCGCAAAAGATCTTTCTTCTTTTATTTGACTGATTAACTGTAATTTGCTTAATGGATTTAAGGATGAGCCTAATAATCCAATGATATATCCAGGAACCGATTTAGGATATCAGCACCTCTGTTCTGATTTTTTTTTTAAACATAGCAATTTTCTGCATTACACATAGTCACTTCTGAGACCAGATTTTTCCACCAATTGCAATAAAATCAGGTCCATGATTTACTTTAAATGGGTGGCGACTGCATGACTGCACCAGGCAGCCACAGTGCTGTAACTTCTTGGAGCACGTTCTGAAGTCCCAAATCTAGGGATGACCCAAGACCATGACGTGTTCCAGCAGCCACTGACCCAGCCCAGCAGGCAGCCAGGACTTCTCGGGAAGGTGGGAAGTCAACAGCTCAAACCTAACATGGGGCCAGCGTGAGATCCCCCAGCACCCCCACACCACTCTCAGTCCCTTTTCCACCAAGAAAGTCTGCAGTAACAGGATTTCACAGTCTGTCTCAATAGCTAATAAATCCAGAATCTAACAGACTATTAAAGGAAAACATCCAAGAGGCAGTCATTTTTAAAACGTCCAATGGCAACTAATTATTCAAGAGATTAGTCCATTATAGTAACAACAAAGAAACTCTTAAAACACAAAGCCAAGTTGAACGGCAGATCAAAACCAAGGTGTTCCCACCCTGTGGTCACCTCCTGGGTGCACTTCTCAGCATCTTGGCATTGGCTCAGCTCCCACTCAGCCTTTTAGCACCCCATTCTTTCTGAAACCAGGCAGAACTCAAACCAGTCTCCTCAAAATATAGTATTTCATCATCTGTGCCATCATTGTAAGCACACAACAAAACAGGACCATCATCAGGACTGGACCAGTCGGGCCACAGCTCTGCCTAACCTAGTCATGAAGCCCTCCAAGGCCAGATTCCCACCCTCGTGCTCTGTTCCTAGGCTGCTTCATGCTCCCAAGATTTTTTTTTTCACCATGTCCAACATGAATCTCCCTAGTACCAAAAAAGGGGGACATAACTTCCCTCTTGGGTTTTTAAGAGAAAATATTCTGTAACTCAAATAAAACTCCATCACAACAAAACAAGGCTTTGTTTGCTGGAGGAGAGGAGAAAACACTATTCATTTATCAAATTAGAGTGCCAAAAGCTTAACTACCTATCTTTAAAAAGAAGCCAAAGCACTGATCCATAACCAAACACAAACACACTACTCCTTCATCTTGATTTGTGTGGAGGCAAAGGTACAGGCACAGAAGGTATTCTTCTTCAAATAAAATCTATTTTAAAACTTGGCAACCGCCAGCATAAATACTTTACACTGTTAATGTAATGTAAGCATTTCCACGCAGAAGTTTCATCAGCTTAACAATATATTTTAAAAAGCTGGCGTTAACTTCTGTGCAAAAACACCATCAGTCTCTGCCCTGTATATCTTACAGTGCTCCAGCCACTAAATTACCACTTAGAGCTATTAGCACCAGACCCCCTCCCTGTTGGATTCACTGATTTCTCTCAAGAACAATGCAGAACCCAAACCATTCTTCTGCAACTTTTTCCTTTAAAACTGTAAATAGCCACTGCTCTACAAGGATCCCAAACAGGGTTGTACTGATTACAAATGATACTGTGGGCTCAGCAATTTTAATTCAAGATAAGCATTCCCAACTTTACACATGGGTCTAACATTCAGTAGCTGATTTTTTCCTGCAAACAAGCTCCCATGAAGCTCCAACAGCCTAACTCCAAGATGCATGTGCTGCCTCTGCAGCTAAAAGAAGTATCAGTAAGAAGGTAACGCACCTTTAAATTTTCTAAACATGACTGCTCCTGAGCCAGCATTGGTGATTTTGCATCCCCAGTTTTCCACCCGGTCAGTACAATTAACACCAATTCCTTCACCACCACAGACCTGAGTCAGAGGTGTGCAATTTAATATTTAATTATGAATGAAGCAGCCAACCTCAAAATTAGGGCTGCCAGCTAAACTTCAGCCAGCTCCTTTCTGATGCAGCCCCAGCTTCTGACCGCTGGACCGTTTATGCTCCCCAAGCCACGGAGAGATCCTGTGCATTCCCTGAAACAGCCTCTCCACGTTAGTCATTGCATTGTCCCAGACCAAAGGTTGTCACATCCCTCTAAAGCTTCTTCAGCTTTTCTCCACTTGCCTCCTCTGCACGTCCCATCATGAAGGGCTGGCTCTGTGTTTTGGGGTGAGCTGCCCTCCCACGTGTCCGGAGAGGCTGCCAGTGCGTGGGCACAGGCACAAGGACTCTCCTGGTGATTCCTATGAGCCTGGTGGAGAACCACATCATCCACCCTTTTCATATGAACCACCAACACTTGTGAAACGTGGTGAGCTTAGGCAGCTCAGCACTGTGGAAATTAAAGCTTGGAGCCAGCTTCTTTAAGAAAACTCAACCCCCTGTGTATATCAAAGCCCATGCTGAGAAACTTCTCCATCCGTGCCCAGCAGCTCCACCATTAACGCTCCTCAAAATCCAACAACTGGAGACTTCGCCCACCACCACTTCTCTTCTAACCACCATCATCCAGGCTTCTTTTTCAACACTGTACCCTTCATGGAATGGGCCAAAACCCAAAACAACTGGCAGAACTAACGTACATCTCTCAGTTTGCCTGGTTTTCAGGAGAGATGAAGGCAGAGCTGCTGGCAGGTAACATCATACGCTCTTCTCACTTCCCACCACAGAAGAAAGCAAAAGCAAGGCCTGCGAGAGCACTGCTCTCCAGTGCTTTGGGAATGGGATGGGAGCCCCCTCCGACACAGAGCTAAAGAGAGAGCACGAGAAACCCACCCCAGCAAAAGACACAACCAAACCACCAAGCACCAAATTTCCAACTTTTTAAGAGGCTGCGTTTTCCTGGAGCGCTCAAAAAGCAGGCTGCAGGCGGTTCTCAGGCACAGGTTTAATTTCTGCTCCCCAGCTCCGAGGAACGCTGTCCCGGCGTGTCGGAAGAAGGTTAATGAACGATTTAGCCGCCCTCACAACCACGTTAGTGTCACTTTCGGAAGCTGCGAGTTAATGCCCGAGATCTTCGGGGGTTACCCTCTTTGAAGTTCACTGATCCATAACCAATGTCCAATTAATTTGCAGGAGCCTAACGATAATGACTATTGGCCTTTTCCGACGCATACAAAAACACAGTGGGTAACATCGATGCTTTTGGCTTCAGGGTATTCTCAAGTCTGCCTGCACATTTGCACACCTTCAAAAATATCCAGCGCAAATAACGGGTTGTCTTCTGCCGTTTGAGGAATTTTTTACATTTGTTCTCCTGAGAGCAGAGCTACTGCATCAAGATTTATGAACTTTCTGCTGCAAAAAAAATTGGAGCTGATTCAAGATGCTCATTTGCTAACAGAGCAATACTTCTACTGCATTTGCTTAGACTCCTCTTTATTTAGGGTTTCCATGGAAGCCAAGGAATAGAAGTTCAGTCTTGGGAAGATTAAACAGGCCCTGAGATATAATGCAAAACAGCTTATTTCAACATTCCCCAAAGAACAGAAATGAGAAATTCTTCCACACATACGCCAGAAAAAAAGGAGGTTTGTGAAAATTTTCAAAATAAATTGGGACCCAGCTTTTCAAATGCTGCACGCAGCCATTACTTCCTGCTGCAAGCAGCTTTGCCAGCTTCCAGCACACTTCCTCGGGTGAGAAAGTAAAGGAACAAGAAGTCTGCAGGCTAAAGATGCTACAGCTTAAAAACCAGCTTGTTCAAGACAGCTATTGCTATACAACATCCAGGAAGAAGATTAATTAAACCACAACGTCTTGCACAAAGAGGAACAACCACCTCATAAATTAGTATCTCAGCAGTTTTTAGAATAAAAAAATGCAGAGCTTATGAAGTTCAGCAGCATCTTCCACGGCAATGCTCTGGACGCCACAGAAGCTAACAGACCAACATCTAAAAAATGAAATAAATCCCTTATCTTCAGCTACTCCAGACTGAGAAGTGACTCCTGCTCTGGTGAGAATGGCAAACATTTCCTTGCCTCCCTACCCCACAGGTCAGCAGAGTGTCAGTAGCCACAATGACAGGCTGTTGGACACTACAAATTAATAGCTACACATTTTCTCTGATCTGCATCCTCCAGGTAAAGATTTATTTCACGTTGTTCCAATCTCCTACAAAAATGCCCAGGACCAATGAACTCTACTTCAAAACACTTCTATTTCACAGCACATTTCTTAAATCATTTTATAACCTGGCACAGATATATTCAGATAATGGGTAAAGTGTACCTTTTTCTTGAAGCTACAGCTAAACAGTACAGTGTTGCACACAGGATTTGCTACCTGGTCTGGTAGGGAAACTAAACATGGCTGACCCTCAAGTAAGTTA
The DNA here is from genome assembly GCA_013398015.1 of Oreocharis arfaki. NCBI lineage: Eukaryota > Metazoa > Chordata > Aves > Passeriformes > Paramythiidae > Oreocharis > Oreocharis arfaki. Next base: position 3,984 of record VZRR01014370.1, on the reverse strand, counting down.
TTTTCAATCTTAACACCATTATTGCTTAAATAAAAAGATACTTAAACCGTAGACTTTTCTAATCCTTCATTTATGGTGAGCACCCAACTGCTCAGTGAAATGCACTTCAAGACACATTCAACGTTTTTATTAGCTCCATGGGAAAGTCCCAAGACATCGGGTATTTTTTTCCTGACTCCTGATTAAAACAGCAGGAGCCCACATGAATTCCCTGCTTTTCCCCCTCCCCAAGAGTTTCACACCCAACATTCCCTCCTCAAAATCTGTAAGAAAACAAGAATCAAACGGAGAACATTTTGCCAGCTGAAAGGCACCAAGACCTTGCGCGGGATGCGCTTCCAGCTGCCAGCCTAAAGGGACGGCCGAGGGAGATTAAACACAGAAATGCTTTTCATAAGGCAGGAGGCTTTGAAGAGGACAGTTCAGCTACTTCATTTCGTAATCTTCACAAAGCGTCAGATTTTAGCCTAAGCAGGTCTTAAAACAAGGAGATTTTATTTAAAAAGGAGGGGGGGAAAGTAGGAATGTGTTCTGGCCGGGTTCTGTTGATTCAGCAAGGGTTAGACACACACATGCTTATTGATCCCAGAGAGCTCCCTGCTAAGTTAATTGTCTGGAATTTTAACTGAGCTCTCAGCAAGTTTCAAAATCCATGTTGGCTGGAAGTGGGTGGGGGACCCAGAAAAAAACAGGCTGCAGAACTGTGCAAGTCCTACAGTTAAAAAAACCCAGCAATTACTTTCACGAAGGGAAGAGCTTCAGCAGGGCATGGTTTTAACTGGATTTGGGGATTCTGACTTTGACACTGCTAGAATTCAGTGCTGGAAATCTTATATGCAAAACAGTACCATTATCAGAGAGCACCATCAATGCTGCTTCACTCCTACCCACATCACCAAGGTGAGGGTACCTATCTCCTGTGAGCTCCCAATTGTGGCTCATGACAACTTCTACACGGGAAGTATCACCTGCCCATGTTACAGTACCTGAACACTGACCTTCTGCTGGTGGAGACTATGGCCAATCCGGCATTGCAGCTTGCCCAGCCACCTGCATGTGCATGAGGGCTGCCCATGGATCTCCACTGCCCACCAAGCCCTACCTGCCTCCAGAACACCACCAGCAGCAGTTTCTCCAGGTGAAGAACATGCTGCAGGGATGACTTGGCATTATCAGACAGGAACAGCCAAAGACACCTTTAAAATAACCTGCAATTAGTTTCAAACAAAGCTTTGCACTCCATCGAACCATTTGGCAATGCCATCCTGTACCAACGTGGATGCTCCCCAGCACCTACAGTCTTCCAGGGTTTCCCATCTCCCCCACGCCCATGGCAGCTCCTCAACCCACTCCCCACCTACCTGAACTCCCTGCCCTCGCTGTAGCGCCGGGCTGAGGCCGCGCGTTGCGTGGCCGTCTCCAGAAGCAGCTTCTGCGTGAGCCTGCTGGAAGGCGCCGAGTCCCTGCTGGCCTCAGGTTCGGCCTCTTGGTCACACTTCCACTCCTCATCCTCATTCAGAGTTGGCAGATAACCAGGTAGCCCTTTACCTGTCCCAGACCCTGAGCTCGGATCGCTATAAATTTTTGGACTTTCCCCACCTGTCCTCGTGTATTCCAAATAAATATCCGACTTAAGGAACAAAGGGTAGGTATTGTCTTCTATCATGCACTGAATCTCCGTTTGGGCCTGGTCAAACATGTCAGGGTCAATCTGCAGTTTCATGACACAGTCTTTGATGAAGCTTTTTGTGGCCGGTTTGATCTGCCGGGACACAATGCCATTGTTGTCGAGGATGTATTTTTTGTAAATGGCTTTTGCCAGCTTGAGTCTTTTTTCCTCATTAGACACACATGGCTCCAGCTTCCTGAAGCCACTACAGGCAAACCAAAAGTCCAGCAGATCCGCACAGTCTTCCTGTTTCAGGAAAGTCCTGAAGAGGTTGATGCCATCTTGATCATCCAGCAAGGAGTGCAGGGACTCGGCCCACTTCAGGTAGGGTGGAGTTGGTGAAGCACTCCCCTCGGGCTCGTACCCCAAATCCAAATCAGAGCGCCTCGGTGTTGCTGTGGACGTCTCATTTCTGACCACATCACTTTTACCGGAGTAGAAACCATGGCTAACCGGCCTTGGGTCTGTGGACACGAGCTCCCCCTCCTCACCAGGAACCGGTGGCCTTGGAGCATCTTCAGTGAAGCTTCCTCCGAGGTCCAAGGGGAAGCCTTTCCCCTGGATATTCATTTTTCTGGTCCTTGTTTGCGTGGGAACAGTGGGGGATGAGCGCTGATCTCAAATCACCAATATTTGTAGCTCCAAGGTGAACAAGTTTGTTCGGCTGAAACAGAGAAGAAAAAAATAAGCGAGTATCACTGGAAAGAAACACTCTACGACAACAAACTACTGGTCATGCTCTGCATCTTTACTGTACCAACACCTCTTTTTCAGCAGAATCAATGGCTTGGTAACTTCCGAGAGCACAGAATCGAGCTTGAATCAGGCACACAATATCCCAAAACTTTACATCCAGAATTTGGCACCACTGATATAGCTGACTATGCTAAAACACCAGCCAATTTCCCAATGCTGATGGTTTTACACGACCCTGGCATGTGGCAGCCCACATCTAAGAGACCCATACTCAGGTACCACAGGACACATGCCATCTCCTGCACTGCCACCAACTCCTCTGCGCTGCCTACCTGGACAGGACATATACCAGATCATACTAAGGCAACACATTTTTATCTGGCTATGGATCTGGGAAATTCTTATCCTCAAACAGAAATTTAAGGCTTGTGAAAATTATTTTTAAAGAATATCCAGTTAGTCCTGAAAGTGAGGCTGCACCTTAATCAAACACAGGTGGCTTTTGTACGCTCAAGTGACATACCAGTGCCACATTCCTGACAAATCTCTGCGTTTCAGAAATACGCCGCGTCGCCTCGTCTAGCTCTAGGGGAATCCAGATGCATCATTGACCCTAATATTTTGGGCATCTGGACTGCATTCTTGCTTCAGATGGGCATGTTAGTACAGGAGCTCAGTTCTAGCACTGCTTTTTGTAGGCAAGCCGTCGAGAAAAGGTTCATTTATGCTAACAAAATTGCATGCTACGAGCCTGGGAAAATTTCAGGTCATCAAAGGAAGATGACAAAACCACCTTGACAAGAAAACCTGATCAAGTACCATGTTTTTCAAGAAGAGCGACAAGTCAATATGGAGGATGGAAGCTATGGGGAAAGGAGGGAAGGAAGAGAAGGGCAATCCCTGGGTTGCTACTTCTGCTGCTCAACAAATTAACCTCATCATTTAAAGTGAGTAGCAAAAGCCTTGTGTTACAGAACAGCCTCAGCCTCTAAGCCCCAAGTACTGCAGAGCACCAGCAGCCTCACAAATTACTCCTTGCACTGGATTAACTCAATTGCATGCAAAAACACACCAGGAGAGGCACATTTTAGCTCACCCTCCCTCTCAAAGCAAACCCCACACCAAAGAACGTCTTTGGGATGCTTTACAATTTTCCCCCCATTTCCTGATCCTGGCTAAACCAAGAACCGCCTGTCCTTACAGCCCACCTGTCCATCGTGAAACAACCCAGCAAGACCAGGAGCGGCCAGCGAGGATGGCTGGGCCCCGTGTGGAGCGCGGCAGGAGCCAGCGCCGCGCTCACACCCGGCCCGAGCCCCCGGCAAGCAGCCCCTGCCCTGGCACCGCGGGACGGGGCTGAGCTCTGGCCCCGCGGTGCGGTTCTGGGTGGTTTTCACCCCGCTTGTGGAAGCGAGCGCAGGACTCGCCCCTCCCTTTGCGGTGCAGGTCCCCTGTGACCCCCGTCCGGGTGAAGGGGACCGCCGGGGCAGCGGCCCCGCAGCCCCACAGCCACGCCGGGCATTGTTGCGGCGGGGCGGCGCTGGCTCCTCGCCCCGGCCAGGGCAGCCCCGGGGAGCCTCCCGGAGGACACGCGAGGCGCCCGGCCGAGCCGCCCGCCG
>VZRR01014366.1:0-16930 GCA_013398015.1 Oreocharis arfaki | reverse complement strand
CCTAACCCTAACCCTAACCCTGCTACGTTGGAGGTCTTTGATTATTTATGACACCTCCCAGCTGCCTCTCATGTTCATGTCCCGTGGATGTGGCCTTCCTGGGGTGGGTGGGATTACAAATTAGCCAGTTTATGTAACAGAGGAGGGGTGTTCACTCCCTCTGACCAGAGGTTATACCACACACCCAAAAACAGTCCTCCTCCTCCTTCCCCCTTGGTTGGGGGGAAGTGTGTGCAAACCTGGCCTCAGCAGATGAGCCTGTGAGCAACAGCTTCTGCCAACTACACCCCAGCCAGAGCTGATTTTCAGGACAGCTGCTGAGCTTGGCTTTCTTTGTAGAGACATTATTCTCCCTTAGCCTTGTTTACTTCTTCCTAGACCAGAGATAGTTGGACAACTATGTCACGTTAAGCAACCAAGTTCCCTCAAGTGGCTTAACTCACAGTCCGAAAAATTCCAATGAGCAGGCATATTCAGAGAGGGGTGAGCTTCAGTGGTCACAGCTTCTTCATACAGTTTTGCTGTAATGGGCAAAATGTCCTTCATAACGATGTTTAAGCCATTAGCCATGACATTTTAGTCTCTCACAACCCAGAGTTGGAAGTATCCCACAAGAATCATTCAGTCCTAGTCCTAGGTTCCTCAAAAAGCAACCTAAAAGTTAAACCATATATCTTAGACTGTTGTCAAAACACTTCTTGAACACTGACAAGCTTGAGGCCATGGTCTCTATGGGAAGCCTGTTCCAGCTCTTACCCACTCTGTCAGTGAATATCTTTTCTTAATACTGCTCATCCTATATTTCTGAACAATTACTTAATTTCCAATGTACAGCAGCTTCAAATTCAGGCATATAGCAATAAAGTTAAGAGGTTTTTTCAGTTCCCCTGCTCAGATTATACAAAATGAACTGAAAAAAATCCAGCTTGAATATCATTTTATGCCAGGTGAGAAACACAACTATACAGGAAATTCTATAAATTAACCAAGAAAGTCCTTCCTTTTTGACTTTATGTCTACAACAGTCTGTGTCAATAATAGTGTTATATTTTTCTAATTGAGATATTTTCAAAACACTACAAAGTTGTTTAGACACGTATTTTTTTGCTAGCTCAACTAAATTTCTCTATATCTGGTCTGAGTCACATTGAAAATCACCAGCCTGTAAAAAACAAATGCTGATTTACTTTGATCCCTCTGTAGAACCATATGCTGAAATATCACAAAATTGTGTGACAGAAATTCTACCTTAGCTCTCACTGTCATAGCTGAATAATCAACATTTCAGTTGTCAAGTTTTGGTCCCTGCTTCATTTTCCAGGTTATATATCCCTTTTCATTAGATGATGTTTCCTGAAGAATGAGGTTATTGTGAGTTGTATCTTAGTAAGTTTGTATTGTCATTAATATCTGTTGAATATATTATGTTAAAATTTGGTAAATGTTTTTATATGGAGCTCTCTTATTGTTTGGGACTCATACTCTGAAAATCATTCTTCAGACTTGAAACATTTTTGCCACTGTGGAACTGTAATAACATTGAGATATTGTCAATGTTTATTACAATCTAATTCAGAAATATGTTACTGGACAGAACTCAAAGCACTTTGAGAAAATTGTCAGAAATGTCAGTAATCCAGGATTTACAAGAAGAAAAGGGTAGTGTCTGAGAAATCCCTAGAGATATCAGAGAAGAAAGCGAGTTATTCTGAGTTAAGTAACTTCCTTAGTACTCATTTTGCATCTTCTTAAAAATTCCAGTGCTGTTTTAAACATTTTCTTAAACAAATATATCTCATAACATCTAAATAATAACCCACAATACACCTGGGAGGGAGTTTTGTGAACTGTCAGCTGGCAAATATCCTGACAATACAAGCAATGGTTGAACTCTCCTTTTGTTAGTATAAGTCTCTGAAATCATTGCTACTAGTCTGCACTTGTGATAAAAAATCCCAGTTTTGCACAACTATTGACAGTTTCCCCAGGAGATGTGTCTCAGTTCCAGGGTTTTGATGCCTACTGACCTGTTGCTGGAATGATGTCATTGGAGTCCAAATGAAGATAAGCAGAAAGGACAATAATAGAACTGCAGTGTTATTAGAAAACCATATTCATCTTTAAATCCAGTATAATTAGGTTTGTTTTAAGATTGTCTTTCCTTAGTGGATTTGTGCCTAAGGGCCTTCAACTAACTAGTAAGGTTGATTAGCTACAAATGAGAGAATACTTCATAAATCAAACATTAAATTCTTTTTTATAATTGCAGTGAGATTTTGGACCAGTTATACAGTTTATTGTCAGAGAATGAACAGAAAATAATTTCCGGTTCATCTCTGTGAAAATTGAATTTCTGAAATAGTACTGTTAAGATTAAAAATACTATATTCAAAATACAGCTCTTACCAATGCTCCTCTTAGCTTTTTAGTTTGTTAAATATTTTAACTGAGAAACAATTTGCCATGTCGTGCTGTCTATTTTACTTTTAATATGGCAAGCCTTACTGCCAAAATTCTAATTAGCTTCAGCCTATCAGCCACTTTTGAGATTAGTTGTACTCCATGTGGCATCCTAACCAACATTAGGATGATTACTGCAGGACTTAAGCATAATACCCTGCCCCTTCAAGAAAGAGCTCAAGAAAGTAAGAAAGAGCATGTTTGCTGATGAGCTAGGCTGCTTCTCACAACATATTTTCCATTACCAATGGAATTACCAAAAGTGTAAGTCTGAATTTCTCTGATGTTTCAGTCACAGCAGGCTTGCCCACATATCAACTGGTAACACTAAAATGGGTAAGAAATATGACCTACATTCATTGGCCCTGCAAAGAGAACACAAGAAGGCGACAGTGCATTCTCCTGACATACAAGTGAGCGTTTTCTTCATTACTGTAGAACTTTTGCAATCTGAACTCTGCTGCCCTAGAGAAACACTAACCAGGACCTCGTTAACCATTAATACCTCAGGACCTCACTTAAAACACTACTTGGCAGAATCAAAAGATGGCACTGTCAATAATATTTGGAAATACATATCTTAATTTCATGTTGTCAGACCAGACTCTCTATTCCTGTCCTGCTGAGATCTTCATCATCCCTCATAAATCATCTTTGCAGCCAAGCTCAATTTTCAAGGAGACACTGACTAAATGAATAATTTCTTCCAACAAAAACACCAAAATTAACTATCCTTTCATGAAGTTCAACAGATATAGGACATAAAAATTCAAGCTCATTAGTACAGTGTAAGAAAGCTGTCACATCCCGGAAATCATAAAGAATAGGTAAAACTCCAATTACTTAAACTCTAGCATTGAAGGGAAGTACCACCCCTGATTCCTCTGCCCAAATCACAGAACATAGCTGATTATTGCAAAGCCTTTCTTTCTTGATGATTCAACATACTTTTTGGCTAATATTTTTTACACCCACGGGATAGACCTGCTGGGCATATCTGATCCTTTTTTACATGGGAATTAGAGCCAGCAGATTTTTTGGGAGCAATGCAGGTTGGACGCCTTTCCCTTAGAGATGTGGCAGGTTTGAAAGACAAAAAATACTGTGTATCTTTCTCAGTTATGGAAGAAATAGTTGGGAAAAGTTGATGATGAAGAAAGATCATAAAAACCAGGAGAGATGCTAAAGCAAGTCTCCTGAATATTTGCATTTCCAGTGCTTGAGGCAAATGAAGGACCCAGCTGCTGAATAGGTACCATTTGCAGTGGTAATCTTGTGTCCTGACTAATGTAGTCCTTTTTCCAGCTTTTAGAGAGAGATCTACCCACAATTTTCATTCTGCTTCCCTGTGGCATTTGCTATTCTTTGCACAGCTGATATTGCACATATGTAAGAAATGACCCATTACTGCCATGTAACTGTTATTGCTGTAAGAATCTATACAGAGAACAAAGAGCCAGAAAAAACAATGTACCTGCAAGCTGACCTTATGCTACCACATATTAAGAATTTATTACACAGTTCCTTTTGCTAGAATAGATTTCATCCGAGCTTGCCCCGGTTTGAGACAAATTCAGGGAAACACTCTGAAAGGAACATCTCCTCAAAACAGGGCAGGTTACAGCCACCCCTACCTCACCAGGTTCAGGAAAAAAATTCCTTGGAGGAAAGTGAAGTAGAAACAAAACTATTTATTTAACAAACACACAGGAAAAGAATAATAATGCTAAATAATAAAATTTCTTGCTGTGGAGAGAAATCTGGAAGATTTTAGAGTCCTTCTGTGGGTGTGGTCTCTCTCCGCCTCCTTAGAGCTGGGGTTTCTGCACAGGCCCCTCTGGCTCTCCTGGATGCTGTTTTGGTGGTGTTGCACAGTTACAGAAAAGAAGAAGAAGCCGAAGTCCCAAGGAAACCAAGTTTAACTCTCTGTCTCTCTCCTGAGAAAAAGCTGAAAAACTCAGGGGAAAAAAAGAAGGGGTGCTTTCCTCCGCTCTTGCCGCCATAGAAGCACACAGAGGAGTAGCCAGAGTGACCTTGGAGCACAGAACTGCTTAAAAAAAGTTTGTCTGGCCTTTTTTCCGTCTCTTCCCTCTTGGGCTCAGTTTAAACACACAGAAAAGTGCAAGATTCATATCTGGGTGATATGGGATACAACATCATGGAGTGACCCCGAGACAGAGCTCTTGCTTTCTATCAGTTTGTTTAACATTAGTTTTGTGCCTCATCTGTTAGAAGAACCATAACAAGGTATGGTAAATTAAATTAAAATAAGGAGAGGACCAGTTAGGAAGACAAAGATACTGATTAATATGATATTTTAAATCAAAATTATTACATTTTTTTAGTGACAGTTTTATCAGATTCACTTTTATCATCTAAAATGCATGCATGCACATCTACATACTCACACATCTGCATGAAAAACTAGTAGATTTTCCATCAAATTTTGTAGAAAAGCTTTTGTATTTTTTATTCTATTTTAAGAGTAACCTGACATTATTGTTTAAAAATACCTTGCAGGACTGCTTCTCACTGATCTGATTATTATTTCTCAGATTTTTAAATTTTATTATTTTTGAGCTGAACTCAATTATTTTGTGGATACACACCGAAAAGAACCCAAAAAAAGTCAATTGTAATACTTTATCAGGTGGTTTGACCTGTGGATTCCTTTCATATTATGCTGTTTCAGCAGGTTTCTCATGACTTTGTCGAAACACTATCAGCAAGTGAGTGAAAGCGCACAGGATAGCTTATGGCCACATCCATCATCTTTACTAGCCAAGTATCACTGACAAAAGAATGTCACAGAAACTGATTTAAAAGCTGGGGAAAAAAATTGATGTAAGCAACAGTTCTACATAGCAGAGAATCCACACTGTATAAAATGCTTACCCCTGCACCTCCAGAGACTTGCATCTAGCACTGCTTGAAGCTGTATTACTTATTTCTAGCCTAAACACTGAGTGATTATTATGCTGATATGTTCCACAAAAAAAACCCAGAAAACCCAGACAAATATTAAAATTATAAAAAGAAAATTACCTCATTAAGAGGAAAAAAGTGAGGCTATTCATTTTACCCCCAGATATCTTGATTAATGGATGGACAATTGTTTTGACTGCTCCATATTGTAAATCTCTTGGAACCACAGTAAGAGCTATACAGAGGGAGATCAATCCTAAGGAGTTTCTGGATAGGCAAAACAGGGTTCTGTTTTGGTGTAAGATTAAAGTTTGGGACAGATATGCATAACTCATTATTAGAACCTGCCAGATGCATATTCTATATAGGTAGGTGTAGAGATGTTTATTGATGTCTGAGGCTCTGCTGTGATTGCAGTTGGGGCTGTGATAAGCCTTAAGAAGTGTTACAATGGTTATTTAAATCTCACTTATTCCAGGTGGATCTGAGAATACTGAAATCTAAGGTGTTGAGTGAAGTTTCTTCTAGATATTTTGAGAGATCTCGCATTGCAGTGAAGACTAATGTAGAATTCCAAAACTTTGACATCATTTGCAAAGTAGACTAACTAGCTCAGGGCAGCATTTGTGTTAGGAAATTTCAGAAAACAAACAAAAACACATTGTTGGCAAACCTGTCCTTAAGCAGTTGAAAAAAATCTTTCTGAGAATTTCAGCCAAAATAGGATCCCACTATGAGAAAAATGAACAGCATTTGTGCTTGTCTGCATTTATAAAGAGGGTGTGGTAGCAGCAGATAGGACAGCTCAGGCAGTCAAACCTTGAATCTCTGACATCAGATTCATAGACTGCTCTACATCAAAATCACAGCCTGATGATAAGTTCACTTAATAAACAAGTACCATAAATACAACACAGACTGTTGTCTCCAAATATTCACATTCTACTTTTAGGAAGAACAGTAGTATTTCAAAGTAATGAGAAAATGATATGGACCTTGAAAATCATAAAATCATGGTTTGCATTAGAGGGGACCTTTAAGATCATCCCTTTCCAGCCCCCTTGACATCTTCCACTAGACCAGGTTGCTCAAAGCCTCATCCTGGCCTTGAAGAAGTCCAGGGATGGGACATCCACATCTCCCCTGGGCATCTGTTCCAGTGCTTCACCACCCTCACAGTAAAGAATAGACCTTAGAATATCTAATCTAAACCTACCCTCTTTCTGTTACCCCTCACCCCATCAATACAGGCCCTTGTAAAAAGTGCTATTCACCCTAGACCCTACAGTTTACCCAGTTACCTGGGCTGAGGGAACTGATGTTGACAGTTGTACTACACTTATGGTTGAAAATGCATGTGTGAAATACAACTTTCCTTAGTTAACTAGCAAGGATATTACCTTTAAAAGTGACTTGTGAATAGGGTACATATGGAAAAAGCTATGATTTTTTCAGTTTTGTTGCACATTCACACAGGCACATACATGCTTTTCAGGGTTGTCAGAGGAGCTTTGGTGAAGCTACAATTTAGGTGTAGCTATGACATTGGTTTTGTAAATTATGCTACCCTGTGAGGCTGAATAAATCATTGGGAACATAATACAGATGCTACTCACTGGGCTATCAAGCTTAATCTTTTTCTGTCTTAGGCAGCCATACCACAGAGCCACATCTAAATATATTAAATTCCACTTTATACTAATTTAGATTTCTTGCCTCTCTAATGAAAGCCTACATCAGAACTGTTCTCCTCTAATGGTCAAACCTCTCCTTATATCCAGCTTAACCTTCAATATGGACAGTTGAATTAAAGTGTACATACCTAAATTTAACTAAAAAAAAAAAAAAATTGAACTTTGCAGATGGCAATGCAATTTCCTCAGGAAGCAGCTAGCTCCTGGGCTGGTAAATACTCTCCCTGCAGAGGTATGGAGTTTGCTGTGAGTTAGTATACCTGACATGGAGCTGGGCAAATTAGTTCCATACTGCTCTCCTTATAGTCCTATATGTCTTTAAAATGTCTGGGGTATCTCCACCCTGTCCTGAAGATATTTAAGCCTATTATCAAAGCTTGGAATACTTTTCATAAAGCTGCTGCTAAGTATATCTTTTTCACAGACAGCCATGTTGTCTATCTAAATAACATTTGCGCTATCAAAAAATAAATTAAAAAAAAAAAAAAAAAACCAAGCAACTCTACTCAAAAAGAGACATAAGAGACATAATGAAATAAATCTGGTAAAAGAAATGCAAAAATAGAAGCAAAAAAATATTTGAAAAGTATCTCTGAACCAGTTCAGGCAATATATGCCTTCTAAAGCTTGAAAAATGAAATTCAAAAAGGTATTTATGTAATGGTAACAAAACAAGTCATCATAACAAGTTTTCTTTTTGTTTTGATGATGCAAACCCACCCACAGAGAAAGAAAAATGGATAAATCCAAGGAAATCACTACATATGTTACCTTACTTCTTGCAGTTTTGAGTTTGTACTGCGTTGATGGACCAGTTAATAAATTCTGTAATACTGATCTGGGTTCACTATTGTATGTATTTGGTTGTTAATGATCAAATTGTAAATAATTAATAAAACATGAAAGTTAATCAAATAATTCTGACTTTAAAGGCCCTCCTGAGGGAAAACAAATTCTTCACATGGCTGATTTTTGTTGTGCCTCTGACTTTTTATTTATAATCTGGTCCTAGAATTCTACGTACAATGCAAGATAAACTAAGTCGTGTCCAAGAAGAAATGTCCCCTTAACTAAGCAGACTATAAACTCATGTTGAGTTATGTATGAATATTAAAAATTTTATGAGGAAAAAAGCACTTTTTTCATTTTGCTCTAGTTTTGAATGGCAATAAATTCTAAATTGCATTGATTGATAACTGTTAGAAAAAGAACATTAAAAATTAAAGAAATGTTATTCATATATTCCCTGTAAAGCTAACATAAACTGTTAGTTAAATATTTTTTTTTCAATTATCAAACCCTAAAATCAAAGATCTATCTGCTTTCAATGTACGCTTTTTTTTTTTGGTCACATTTGTCTGACTGTGAATGGACTAGCATTTTGAGCAGCAAGAACATTGGATCTGTATTCACTGTGAATATTTCTTAAGTTTTCTCTACAGACTAATGTTCTAATCTTGCCACCATGCCTTTGTACTGTCTCTTTCAGATATAAATTCACAGAAGTATTGAATATGTATCGTAGATAGCACATACATTTAGAAGTAAATTTATACATGAGTAATAAAGAGAAAGGATAGATTTTTAGGTTTTGTTGTCAGTTTTGTCTGTAGCCTTACTCCCTTCTTTGCAGTCTTCTCTCTAATGAATACACAATACAGCCAGGTCACTGAAAAGTCATCTGCCGGATCACCTGCTGATTTGAATGGAAGGAAATGGTGTGGATCATAAAGTGGTGCTATAAAGTATGAGTCATGAAGACATGATAACAGAGGCTATTCCAAGCTCTGCTCTAAGTTGTTTAAATCAGTGCAGCTGAAGTCTCAGCATTGTCACATTTCAAAAGTCTGTTCTGCCATAGTATCAGAACTGAAACTTCATTTTAAGGTCATCTTCAGCTGGATTTATTTGCATGTATTTTCTGAGATACAAATTTCATACTGTCTCACCTAACACTGTCTTATGGAGGAAGAAATCAAGTAAACGTTCAGATGTGTAAACTTAATGTTCCTCAATATATTTAAACACATTTACATATCAGAGTAGGTATTGACTAAGGTAGTAGCATAGATATTGTTACGAATCAACAGTAAATGAGACTAAAACCAGACAGAAGAATGTAGAGCATATTGCTAATAAAGTGCATAGAAAACAACTTTCACAGTGATTTTGAAGCTTGTCCCTCTATTTTTATTTATGAATTTACCTAAATTTTACAATAAGTCTGTTTAACTAGGAACCTGTTTTCAATATTCTAGACAATTTCCCAGTGGAAAGGGAAAACATTTTGAAAGGTTTTAAAATAGCAAGCAGATATGTCTTGATTTAAATTACTTAAATTTAAAACTCTAAACTACTTTACTTTTTTTCCTACGGTAATGCCAATTATCATAAAGTGCTTGTCCCAATACTCATCATAATCACAGATCACTCTATTTCCATAAATTCTATTTTTAAAGGCCTCTGTAGTTTCCATGGTATTAAGTTTTTCTATATTTTAATTTTTAAACTACAATTAAGTTTACTTCAGTTTCTGTCACTGTCTCTTTCAACAGTATATTAATTTTGTTACCATTTTACATACATGCAAGAGTTTTTCTGTATTTTCCTCTTTCACTGCAAAGGTATAGGGACTTCTCCTCAGGCCCCAGAGAATGCTATAAATTTGCTGTATCTTCTCTGATATCTTAATAAATATCCATTCTTGATTTATTATCTGAAAAATTTATTGTCCAAATTTTGTTTTCGTTTTGAGAGAAAAAAAATCAGTTTGTGTTGACTCTTATGTGAAAACCAGATAAAGGAAATACATTTCTTGAAAGGCACCATTTAATAGTGAGTGTAGTAGGGTTTGGGATTTTCTTGCAATTCCGTTCATTAGTTTATATTATGTTCAAACCAGCTACTCAGTGAAATTACCAAACACTTATGACCAGCAGAGATTTCAGCTGCACACAGATCCTACGGCTTTTTGAAGTTTCGTTTTTCAGAGAATTAACAAGCCATTTAGCTGCTCAAGGCAATCTCCTGTTTCTTTACAGTTGCTTGTAACTATGACCAGGGAGATTTCTTCTCACTTACCTGACAGCACAAATTTAAAGGCAGTGACAATAGTAGTGAGACCATTGGCAACCTTTGGTCTTGCACAGTGTTTTCCGTGCTCAAACAGCCCTGAGCTTTCTCCAGGATGATGCCCTGCCTTGGCAAATGTGGAAGGAGAGCACAGGGGAAAAGAGGGAGCAGAAACCTTATGGCACAACAGGAAATAAAAGAGATTGTCTTGTCTAGACAGGGAGCATAAAAAGCCTAAGAATGCATATGGTTACTGTCATCTCATACAGAGCAGGAGGGACAGACTAAAGAAGTATTGTGAATAAAAGCCGATATTAGGTACAAACTGGCCACTCGAATGAGTTCAGAGGTTAAAAATAAAATGGTTATAATATCACTCCTAAATCTTACACTTCTGCTGTCAGATATCACTACCAATAAATTTTTCAGTGCAATAACCACAGGAAAACAGTCCTGAATTTTTCCTTTAGATCAAAGATAATTTCCAGATGGAATTTGTATGTTGTGGTGCTTGAGATAGGAAAGCACTGAACTGGCACTACATGTTTCCTCTGCTCCTATATTCCCGAATAATCTCAGCTGAAGTCTCCAAACAATATAGGATGAATAGACTTTTTTTCTGTCATTTTACAGAATCTTTTAAAAGGAAGATGGTGTGATTTGATAGACTGACCCACAGTTTGGCTGACACCAGGAAGATCTGAGTGCCATGAAAAAGTTTAAAATTATCACAGGCCTGCAGAACTGTAAAGGCATTCAAGTAACTATGGAAAACATATTGTTGCCTGCTTTGGTTTTGTGAACCCTTCCATGTGCTTGAGGTCTGATGTAATTTCATTTTTCTTTCATTCTTGAGGTTAAACAGCACATTAAGCTTTCCTAGGTAATTTTCCCCTGTGATTCATTTGACCCATTCAGTTTGTCCAACTCTCATTTGAAGTATAACTGCCAAATGAAAACACAATTTTTCATTTGGAGTCTTAGTGGCACCTTGAAAAGGGACTTCATTTTTTTTTTACAACAGTGAAATTTTAACCCTGTGTGAGAAAGAAGAGTTCACTTTCCATTTTCCTCTGACATCTACTCTTTAACTCATTTACTTGGCCAATAAACATTTAGAGAAAGGATATCTTAAATGTTTATATAATGCCCAGCACAAACTGCTCCTAAACCAGTTGTAGGTTCTAAGTCAACTGTAATATATGTAAATGCACCCTGAAATGCACACACATGCCACACCAGAAAAGCACATACAATTACA
Organism: Oreocharis arfaki; assembly: GCA_013398015.1. Lineage (NCBI taxonomy): Eukaryota > Metazoa > Chordata > Aves > Passeriformes > Paramythiidae > Oreocharis > Oreocharis arfaki. The sequence goes on along the minus strand of VZRR01014366.1, from coordinate 5,518 downwards.
GAACTTGCAAATTAGCATATCAATCAAAGATTCTCCAATGAGAGGCTCGAGTGAGCTCTCCGTTTCGAGGAACCTCCCCCCCGGATGGACCTATCTTAGTTTACAGAATGTGTTCTGGAGAGGACCTTGGTGTCTGGGGCTTTCTGACCCTTGACTGCAAGGCTTCCAGGATATTTGGTCTCCTGGCTTAACAAAACGGTGGGTGTTGGCTAGGTTATCTAACTTAAGGAATTTTAAGTATGTGGGCTAAAAGCACTAAGAATACATAAGAGCTATATAAAAGAGTATATAAAAGGGGTATAAAAGAAAAGGCAAATGGCATCAGTTACAACCTCCTTTCAGGTATCTGTAGGGAGCAATAAGGTCTCCCCTGAGCCTCCTTTTCTCCAGGCTTAACGGCCCCAGTTCCCTCAGTCACTCCTCATATGACTTACTCTCTCTAAAAGTCTATGAATTCAGTTTCCCCTATATTTTGAGATCACTGCATTGTCTGAAATAAAGGGGGGGCAGGGGTGGTGGGGGGAAGATCATCATAAACTAAACATTTAAAAATATCCACGTCTTCAATTTTCTTTGAGTCAGTGATATGTGCTTTTGATTTTAAAAAGAAAGAATATTTTACTAAGTTATTAATAATGGAGAAAAAATAAACACTCCATCTAGATATAAATAGCTTTAAAGTTGTCACTACTTCTTCAATTCAAATGGCTATAGGTTCTTCATAGCAATGTAACTAAGGGACCTATCACAATTCTTATCCTCTAATTTCCTATTTTTATAAGTTTAATTACAATAATAACATTATGACTGTTATTTAAAAGTAGAAGGTTGCATTTAATTGCTTAATAATTACTCAGTTGTAGAGCATTTATAAAGATTAATGACAGACTGACAGAGGTTGATTATCCTCCATATAGCCAAGGCCATACTACACAGAATCAAAGTGGAATATGAAGTAATAGGAGATATATTCATGTCCCTCTATTCCCAAACATTTTCACTACATTTATAGACATATATGCTTGAGTGCATATGTCTGTACATACATGCATGTACATATAGGCATAAAATTGGTTTTTACTAGTCTGTTTTGTGACCAGCAACAGTGCAGTCATCCTAACAGTGATGACAGAGTGTACATTTGTTTGTCACCCGTGCCCTGTACAAGTAACAACTCTTTATTCTCACGAGAAAGAGGTCTACAGTAACAGTTAAAATACCAGCTCATTAATGCTCTCTATTGTTATGCATAGGGAAGTAACCCCAACAGTGTGCAAGAAAGGAATATTGAAAAAAAAAAAAAAAGCGAATGTGGGTTGAAGTGTTTATAAAGCAAAGTTCATCATAGATAAAGGAACTTTCACATGGTAAAAACAGCAGAATGGAATGGAGTCCCACGTCTCTGCAGTCTCTCCACTGTCATGTGAGCACTCTGATTAGTACCAAGACTGCCCTCAAGCCACAGGTTTCTCCTTTTCACGCTGTTATGTAAATCAAGTTCACAGAAGTTCAAGACCTGAAGACGTTAAACAGCTATTTCTTAGTGATTTCAAACAGAAACATCTTGTCTATTCCATGTGTTCATCAGGCATTGGAAAAAATCTTTCAATGGGAAAATTTCTGCCTTCTGGGACCAGAGAAAGATTTAGAACTGTAAAGCTAGGGTTTGACAAGACAGAGATGGATGTGTACAAGGTTTCTTATTTATCAAGATACTAAAGACAGTCATTTTTTCTGTGTCATAGTGATTCAATCATACTGATTCTTTGCAGAATATACACGATGTTTATAAGTGAATGCATGTATGTATATTTACAACATATATATGGTATGTATTGTACTGAAATATATACAAACATGCAATACATATTATACAACATATGCCATCTATTATACTACAAGAGTGATATTATTACTACTGTATATAAATTATAAAATTGCAAAAAGCAATACATTTGTACTGTAATTTTTTTTGTTCAGACTCAGATCTATTTCAGTCATAAAATCTTCCTAACACAGAGTTATTTTTAAGTCTTTCAGACTCTCCACTGTGAATTACTTCACTTCTAGAACTGTATTTCACCAATTTAAATATAATACAGGCTAACAATTTCATGAGGACTTTTAGGCAGAAAATAATGACGCCAACCATCCACTTTATCAAACTGAATGAGGTATTGTACTGCTTTCAAGGCAAAGCGCCTGGAGTGCTCTGCTCTCTTTATCTCTGTTCTTAAACTTTCTGGATTAAAGGGTTTTGTCCTGGCTTGTTTCATTTAAAAGCAGGTTTTAAAGCTCCTAGTGAAAAATTTATTACTGAAATATTGGGGTTAAACCTTCTTCCACTATTACAACTTAAAACAGATATGCTAACACTGAACATTGTTGAAATGAGAGTTTGAAGGAAAAAGATGTCTCAGTTCAGACCTGGCACAGATTGACTCTCACAAAGGTGTGTTTCTGTTGACTTTCCCAGAGGCATTCCAGATTAACAGATGCAGAAGTGATGCAGCACATAGGAGATAACTCCTATCAAACTCAAAGGCTTAACCTCTTGATTAAAATGATGTTAATGAAGGAGTCAAACTGAGCTTCTCCTTCTCCATTCTCCTTTCATACCTGTGTTGGGTTAATGTAAGAATAATAGTAGCTTATTATTCTTTCACACAGGACAGTGCCCCCAATACTACTTTCACCTGCACATAGCTAGACATTTTGACTGAAATTTTAGTTTGAAATAGTGTTTGAGGTATTACAGGCCATGCGTATTAGCAAAGGATGGATGAAAGAGGACTCTATCACTCTAGATGAAGTCTTGTTTGTTTTCATAACACTTATGCTGTCCACTCCCCTGGTGACATCAGGATATTACTGTGACAATAAGAAGTACACATGGACAACTACATCTCTGACTGGCATGAGGGTCTCTGGCCTGAAAGGGGCTTTAACTGTGAAGGGAAATGGTTCAAGGGGCTGAGGGTGCCCCTTGCTGGTTCCCTCCAGCACCCCAGAGCCCTCTCTTCAGAGCTGCTCCTCCAGCCTGGCCCCTGCCCTATGGCTGTGGGGCCTCCACCTGTAGTGGTGCAGGGTGCTGTGTGTCCTTCTGTCCTCTTCAGGGCGGTTTGCTGCCCTTTGTCCTTCTGTCCTCTTCCGGGCAGTTTCTCTGGCCTGTGCTTGTTCCCCTACAGGGCTGCCCTCATGTCCTTCAATGTGAGGTGCCTTACTGTCCTCTCTGAGCTGGGGTGGTGCCCAGCTTGGTGAAAGGGCGCATTTTGCAAGATATTAGTCCTTCCCACAGAACTTTGTCAATGTGAGAGTGTTCATTTAGACCAACACTTCTGCTCACAGTGCTCAGACTTGTGACCAGCCTGTGTTTGGATCATTGCCTGATTCCTTATGCGAGGAAGGACTGGAAAGAGGGGAGCAACATTTATTGTGATTTTCAAAGGACTTCTACTTCCACCACCTCCAACAGAAGTGTACCATCTTCTAGTGCTACATTTCATTCATACAGAAAAAGAACACTAACTTCTCTGTTTTTATTTTCTACAGTGACTTAATCTTTCAGTGTTCTCAGATAAAAGCTTTCAGTAATAGTGCTGACATGCAGATGACACTGCCCCAGCCTCCATGTAGATGATGTGTTGAACATGAACAATGGATCCACATAAAGTTACCTTGGGACGTGTGGACTCCAGCACCACTGCAGTAGCAGCACACGTAGAAGTAGTAGCAGCATGTTTTCCCAGAGAATGCAGAGCTGAAGAATGCCGTTCTCTGTCTTTAGCAGTTCTTAAATACAGCACCAATGTGCTCTCTAACACCTCAGTCCAGCAAAAACTGGATTATCCCACTTCTGGATTTATGCTATAGTCAACGAATGGATGCTTTATTCTGACAGAAACCAAAGTAAACTAACCTCAAGGTACAACTGAAATTAAATACGAAAATGGGCATTGCAAGTGACCAAACAGAATATAGAGATGTTTTTTATGAATCAAGTCTTAGGATTTTAATCTTGAATGTTCTGTTAGTGTTTCAGATTAAAACAATATTTCCACCATCTGTTCCATTCCTGTACAGGAGATGGACACTGGTAAAGGTATCTCAATATACATCCAGGAGCTAACAAAATAGCTCGTTGGCACAACAGTCTAGACTGAGAATTCTGTAAAAGGAATATCTTCAGGATTCACTAGCCTTCTGGAATTAGCAGTCATCCTCTATTATATCCCATATGTCACAACTTCAATGTACTTACTGTTCGTCTAAGCTTAGTTTATCACATCTCCTTCTGTTATAGTCTGAAGTGCAGCTGCTGTATTTTTTTTTTTGTAAGTTCCCTAATTTACTGCAGAATTCTCATTGCTTCAGTATGTCATGTATTGTTGATTTTTGTCTTCTCTTTTGCATGCAATTCATCTTCCTGTAGCTCCATTCATGATCTATGAGGCAGATGATTTCACCTGTCAGCTTGCAGTGCCTCACAGATCTGCTGAAAATGAATACATGGTAGGATGAGGTGAAGAAGCAGTTTGTGGTGTGCTTGTTTCTGGGCTGTATCTAAGATATACACAATTCTTCTCCATTTATATTGAAAGCCGCTGTATCATCCTCTGGCCCAATGAAGCAAAATGCCTGTATGAAGTGTTAGTTTGCTGCTGTGTTGCATGCAGTGTTGAAAATAAGCAAAAGAAAATCAGATTCCTTTCCTATAAATAAAGCTTACAGGAGTATTGCTGTGCTAAATATAGCTGAAACACAGAGCTCTGGATGTGACAGTCTTAATATGATCACTGTGTTTTAGGGGCTACATCTGAGAGCTGTCTATGTTGAGTTAGAGAGCATATGGGTTGCTATTTCAGATACTACCAGTAACATGACTGTGTGTGTTTATGCATATAGAACTAGGTGAAAATGTTTCTTTATATTCTACAAACCTATTTTGAAATTATTTCATGGGTGAGTCCAGGACCATGGGGAAATAGATTCTTCTATCATAACAGACAGAAGAATGATTTATAGGGCATTCATGTGTATTCATGTTCTTGCTTGACCATTTACCAAGCTTTTCTGCAGTAGGCAGACATTCACCACAAAATTACCTTAATCTTCTCTCAGAGCTATTTTATTTCATAAAAATAATTGTATGTTCTTTGAAGCAAGACTACAAAATTTCTTGTTCCAAATCCCCTCAGTGTCTTACTGGCCTTCCAGGTTCTGGACAGAAAGACTTGTGAGTCTTGCCCGATAAACATTTTACTGATGGCACAAAAGCCAACACAGTGTTCTTTTGGGCTGCTTACCTTGTTTACATACTTATTGTGGAAAAAAACTTTTCCCACTGGCTGTCCCGGCCATGATTATGGCTTTTTTTTGCTGCTGATGGGTGGTGAATTTTTTCTTTGGTTTTGTTTTGTTTGTTTGTTTTTTTCCCTTTCCAGTTTTGAAAAGTAATTTTGCTGAGGATAGAAAATTTTCTACATCCAGAGTGGCTTTTTGTCCTGGGTTGCAGTAT